>CM077156.1:188690235-188734864 GCA_039583875.1 Platanthera guangdongensis | reverse complement strand
GGAATTTATAGTATCACATGGGAGTAACCAGTATAGTAATTTAGGGGATCATTTGAAAGCAAAATCGTAATATAGTAGACATTTGCCATACCAAATATACAGCCAACCGACCAGATGTCGACTGGTGTTGCATAGGTTTTGGCACCAAGCTAAGAAGCACTTCTGGAGACCTATACCAAAGTGTGAGGATCTGAAAAAGTGCAACAAAATCTATAGATATTATTATTAATCACCCATGCCTCGACATAAGGATCACACAGACAACATCAAACCTTCAGGAAGGTGAGAACATACCAGAGAGACCATCAAACCTTCACGAAGCTCGCATCAATGCAAGTTACAAAAGTTTTAGTTTCAATGTCTTTAGTTAACTTCCCAAAGCTTTAAACTCCATAAAATATTACATGATATACCTTGCAAAATTGGTATTTGGTACCGGAAATCAAGCATACCACAAAAGTCTGATCTTCTCAAGCTTGAGCCACCTCAACAAACCTAGTGAGATTAAAAGAAGGAAAATTTCAATAATTGAGAAGGGAAATTTTGAAGATGGAAATGAAACCAAAAGTCAAATATTGTCTAACTTATAACAGCTCTTTTTTTTGTTATCATCCATGATCTTTTGCTTGAGCTGCCCATCGGATCGGGCCTGAAATTGGTTCATCCCCAATACTCGCGCGACTCGCGCGCAGTACAAGAAATGCTTGGCTAGACTCTTCCAAGACGTTTGATCACTAGCCACCGATTTCACATGAGAGCGCTCTGTTGGACTGGTCAGCAAGTAATTGAGCAGCTCCTCCGCTTGGGAAAATGACTCCCCTGAAGATGGGGCGGGGACGGTGAACGCCAATATCTGATCCAAACCAGACAACTGATGATCGACCATGAATGGTGGATGCAAAACAATCTCGCTGACAGCAGACCTGTTGGTCACAACAGGTTCCTCCGCTGCCGTGATGACTGTAGAAGAGGCCGATTGATTTGAATTCCGGGTGGTCGGAGATGCGGCTGGAACTGATAGTTCGGCCGACGGTGACGACGGAATATTTAGGGAGCCTGGATCATCGTGCTGATGGGCCGCCTCAGAATGAGATTGCAAATGATAATGACAACTTGGTTATGCTGATGTGGTTGATGGCGCACGCTTCTTGAGGCGTGCAAGATACTCCCAACGATTCTGGATCTCATTGTGGGTCATCTCGAGCAGATCATCACGACGGGAAGCAATGCGGGCGTACGCGGGGGCGATTACTTTGGTCCAATGAATGTTGTTGGCTTACCCATCATCAATCTTTTGCTGAACCGGTCGATCAATGATATTGTCTGATGATCCTTCAATGAATTGTTCGGGCGCAGATTGCAGATCCGATGCACATGGTTAACGTGAATTGTGATTGACGTCGGTTGCCAAGGTGACGATTCAAGTTGTAGTCGTCGTTACGGTCTCTTCCAACTGCACAATGTTGAAACTGTCAGCATGGGGCGACCGCAAATGAGCAATCACTAACGCAGTCTGATTTAGGGCATTAATGATGTTGCGTTTTTGCACTGCTCGTTGAATGGGCAATCTGAATCGGGCATGGGCAACCATATCCTCCAAGTGCTGTTTTAGGACTTGTTCCGATTTCGGCCGAATGAACCGTTTGAAAGCAAAATTAGTGGTACGCAGAGCCAAGACTAGAACAGACCAGATTTGGTGCAATTGTGGAAGATGCAATGATTCCATAGGGAAATCCTTCAGATCCTGGAGTTCATCGGGCAGAAGAAATTTGATGACAATAGTTCAGAGCAAGGATGCTCCAAGGGGTTGATCATTGGTGAAGTGCTCATGACAGCTTCCCATAGATTAAGCCCTTGTAATACTGACTGACGTTCATTGCCCGATGCATTGAGGCTGTGAGGTTTTTTATGGTGACTCAATGAAGAGCTGCACTCATGCGATGTTGGTCCTGACTTGCGGCGCTTACGATTGGACCGAATGGAATGGGGCGTGTTGCTGAATTTGACGCCAGATTCGGAGCCAATCAATAGATCAACGTCGTCGGCATGGTTCAGATCACCATCGTCCTGCGGTGCAGCATCGTCTTCTTCAACAATGCGATGAACATCGTGAGCCCGCTCGACAACAGCAGCGACAACATCAAGGGCATCGTGCACAATCGCATCGAACGTGTGACTCGACCAAATTGCATTATCACATTCGAAGACCACTCCAAGCGATTTCAGTTGCCCTGCAGGAATTTCAGGCAGTTCAGGAAGGGATTGTTCAAACGCTGTCGTCAATCCAAATTCGTCGTCACAATCATTAGTCGAGAGAGGCAATATGCGAAACATCATCGATAGAGACGTAGCCGAGGGAGTGATGCCATCAGTCGGAAATAGTGCGAAATACTGAGCGAGAATGATATGCATTCCATAGACTGGCAAATATGCCCAATGAGAATTGAATTGGAGTTTGCCTCGAAAGTTGATTTGAGCGACAACGACATGGAGCAGCAAGTTCCCTCCTTCTAGTGATATGGTCTCCGGAAAAATAGCTCGTCCATGATGCCACATGTTTTCATTCTTCCCCGATTCACGACGCAAAATTTGAACGAAAGAAGCGAACCACGCCAGTAGTCAACGCGGATGCGGGTGGCGTTAAGGAATTTTTGATGTGCTTTTTCTGCGTCTCATGGCAAGGTAGAAGTTTGCACGTCACGATGCGCTTGGATGGGAGCATAACATTCTCAATTTCCCAGTTTTCAAGATCCAACATTGCATCCAATTCAGCCTCAATGATGAAGCCTTGCCGCATCGGAGCTTGTCAAGTGCCAACAATGATTTTGGCCACGACAGCCATGAATTGCTCATGCTGAGCACGATCCATGCTGTTCGAATTGTCCTGGTATCTTGTGATCAGGTGGTGATTGTCGAGGAGAACAATGATGTTCTCGAACTCTTTCAGCCATTCCTGATTATCGCAACACTTGTCCAGGTACATGATTAGCAGAGAAGTATCAATAGCGTAAGCGTTGTACCGTCTCAGCAAACCCTGTCCAACAGATCGACGTTCTGCAATGCCCGTCGTGCTTGTAAGTTGATGGGAGAGGATTTGTTGGCGCTCGTTCATGACAGAGTGCAATCTAGCAACGGGGTCGAATTTTCTATCGTTGTACTCATCCGTTAATTTCATACATCCTGGCACGTTGTGATGATCAGCCGAGAGATGAGTCCCGGTGATGACGTCTTCCATTCGGTTGTAGAACGGGAGTTGGCGAGCAATGCAGTCATTGACCAGGCTTGTCAGCGTCGATTCCACTGGACCGAGAGTTCCATTGTACCCGTTGCAATGCTTAAAGAACGACGAAAAATTGGGAAACACTGTCGGATCTTGAGGCGACGTCGATTGCCTGAGTGCGACATCCCGAGCTTGTATTTCCAAATACCACGACACGTGGCCATGATATAGCGCGGCTTGACGCATGTATAGAGTCGTTCGTGCACAATGAATCACCTTGGCGACATCAGCGCTGCTGAAACGGGACGTGTACAAGTTGTATGTCATTTGAACAAGGCCGATGTCATGCGCGCTTTGTTCGAACAGTTGTACTGAATAGTTAAGAACGATGGGCGTCGAGATCAACTTTTAGGTTTTGGCCTCGTCCATTACATGGAACGTGGCACCATAGTCGCCCGAGCTCTTTGACTTCTTGCACACGTATCAAGCACAGAGAGCAAACCCGGTGGTGTCGATGCAATCGATGATTCGAGGGGCACTGAATTGCTTGCGAAAAAGAAAGCCAACTTTGTTACAAGATATGCATGCACCCGCTGTCACGTTGACATCGTATTGCCATTCCGGATCGATCACGAACAACGGTTTCAGCAGATACGCGTTCAGGTCTGGACGCTTGCTCCACAGTGGCACGGGCGGATAGATCCGGATAGGAGGGCGCATGCCATCCTCGATCAATTTCAGTTGTATCTTGATCCAATCCTCCTGAATCTTGTTCACCGTGCCGGATTGCTTGCCACAAACGCATGGCTCGATAGTGGGGCGATCAAATGCTAATGAATAGAATGATGACGTTTGGGTCGGAATCGATTCCGGTGGAATTTCAGTCCAGTGACAGATGAGGGTCTCCTCTGATCGTTGAGTTTTCGCAATGTCCCGCAACACAAGGTCGATACCGTTCATTGGCGATGATGACTAACAGTGTAACGCCTCCATTCGTCATATAAAATATAACGGTGGGTCCGGCCCGGGCCCCACACCATATTTCATAAGCAAACGACAGAATTACGTATGAATATCAAAATCACGTTCTACTCGCATCTTAACTCATTGCATTCTAGCGAAAACGTTTTAAGTTGCAAGAACTCATCACAATGAATGTCCACTAAATATATAAACCACACATTTATATATATCACCAGGAATGTATACAGATACACAAATGCTCATGACCTTAAGGGCTTACATGTTTCTCTTTACAAATATGGCTTCATACATCGGCACGCAGGCCGACCACACATGAAAGTATAATTCTTTGCACGACCTTCAAGGGCCTTTAAGTAGCAAGGGCTTCAATCCGCTCAATCCAATTCATCCCATCAACACCTGTAGTTGGACATCCACCCCAAGAGTGGTAAACAAAGCAACGGTCAGCATCAGCTAACCAATTATAACGACCCTACCCCTTACCCGGGGCAATGGTTCCTTCCCTGTATGCATCACAATCACAACATATATATCACAACAAGTGCTCTCACGCACAGCAGTATCACAAGTGCCCACCTCCGCCAGACGCTCCGTGCACTCAGGGCACCTTCACGGTGTACCGGATTCTCCTTGGCACCACCACTGATCATAGGTTTTTAACTTATTGGCTATGGGCCCTAGTCTATCAGCACTCATGCTGGGGACATCCTCGCCCATCCCACTCAGAGGTGCTAACCTCACGACAAACTTGAGCATTTAGATCGACCTACCCCCGTGGTGTGACAAGCCGGGTCTGGCCCGCAACCTCCCATTTGCATTGCCACCAATCGATTTCTCACAACATAGGTATAGGTCAACCTTTTCCCATTGCTCAATTCGTCAATGACGCAGATCTTGACGCGGGTCGGCCTTCCCTTTCCTGCTCAGCACAAAGCTCTCGCAGAGCCGCTTTCCAGTTCAGCACACACAACACAAGGGCTCATCTAGAGCTTCCTAGGTATTCACAATATATAATCATCCACACAATACACGAAGTCTTCTCCGGTTCATAACATAAACATCACCAATCCAGACTAACCGTCCGGATGGGCTTCACACAATATGTCTATGCCGTACTACACATTTCCGGCTCTAGATGCAGACTCAACCGGGGATATCAACTATCAACCCACTGGAATCACTTACGCTTTCCACTGCTTGGTGGAGGATTCCATGCTTATGTATAAAGAAGGACTTCAATTGTCCGAGAAGGAGATCATTACCCTTGAGGATTGCTTTGGAGCAATGAAAATCTAGCCGGATGGAAATCACTGCCACGACCTTGCCTCCACGAATCTGAAGTCGGTTCTCGATTCGGCATGCTGAAGCTCCTCCGGCAGTCGGACTCCTTCTCCTCCTTCCTTCCTTGCTCTCCTCTCTCCCTATCTCTTTAGAAAAAGAAAAGCCTAAGATGAATGAGAGTTCATCCTTCCATTCTCGTCTTTATAGCAGCAGGGAAGGGCCTGGACCACTAAATCCAAGTTGAAGGAAATGAACGGCCACGATTTGCCTAGAAAAGTCTTTTCTTGGGCTGACACGGCTTATGACACGCCCGTGTCACAGGCCGTGTTCCTTAAGCGGCAAAGGAACCGACTTAACCCGACCAGGACACGGCTATGTGACATGCCCGTGTCACCGGCCGTGTGCCCTACACGGCTTTGGACACACCCGTGTCCAGCCCGTGTTCAAAGCCCTGACCACAAACAGAGAAGGACACGACCATGTGACACGCCCGTGTCATAGGCCGTGTGCCTTACTCGAGGCACACTCGAGACCCACTCGAGACCCACTCAGACCCACTCAGACCCACTCGAGACCTTCTCGAGTACAGAGCAGGACACGGCGTGGGACACACCTGTGTCCCAGGCCGTGTGCCTCACTCGAGACACACTCGAGATCCACTCGAGTCCCACTCGAGACCCACTCGAGTGCACAGAGCAGGACACGACTTGGGACACGCCCGTGTCCCAGGCCATGTTGCCCATCCTGAACCAATTTTGGGATTTTGGGTGTTACAACCCTCCCCTCATTATAAGAAATTTCGTCCCGAAATTTAGCTCAACTGTAGACACCAACATAAGCACGCCTTTGTTGCACCTTGACCAAACAATCACCTTGATAAGACGATCCAGGTTAGAGCTCAGAGGCCGCAGCTTGTCTCGCCCCACGGTATCGCACAGACATAAGTCGTTAACAAACATAGTGTCATACATACATACACCAGATATTTACATCACGAACGGAACAAAGTTCACTTATTTCCGCTCATCCGCATATCTCATAATCCGTTTTATGGCCTCCTGTACTTCCAGACAAAATACTTAAGGTTGTTGTACTTCACCGGTTGAGATGTGCGACTCCTGTAATTCGAGATTGTACACTCGCGGTTGCACCCGGGATGCAGATGACTCTGTCATTGCCTTACCATTTTTCTCATAAGATACACCTGCCTTTTTCTCACCCCTTGAAGGGCCACTCCAACAATCACAGGCTATATGTCCCAGCTTCTCGCATTTAAAACATGTACGTGTCTCAACACGTTCTTGCCCATATGTTGCTCCTGACGCAACATTCGAAGAAGTTTGTTCAGCAGGCCTGAACCTCTTCTTGTCTCGTTTCCTAAACTCCGATTGTTCCGAATGTGGAACTTTGAATTCCGGCTTTTCCATTGTCAAGTTCTTCTTGTCCTGCACCCGTTTCAAATCTTTCTCCAGCGCACGGGTTGTATCTACTAACGCTTGGAAACCTTGGTTCACCGAACTCGGGAGTGCCAACCTCAGCTCATCACAAAGTTCCTCATATGATCTATTCATCTTCCGCGCCTCCTCAGCGAAAGTAGACCCCACATAGCGTCCCAGCCTAGTAAACTCATGCAGGTAAGTATCAACACTACTCGTACCCTGCACCAGTCGTTGGAACTCATTTTTCATGGCAATTTCTGCGCACTGGCAAATACTTGGCCAAAAATAATCTGGAGAATTCTTCTATCGAGATCTCCTCTAATCCTCGACCTGCCAAGTGGTGCAATTCCACTTCATCCCACCAAAGCCTTGCGTCTCCTTCCAGCAGAAAAGTGGTTAAAGTAACTTTCTGCCCCTCCTCAGTCCTGATTGCTGTCAGGATTCTCTTCACTCTTGCGAGCCAATCTTCAGCCTACTCCTTACCCCTTACCAGGGGCAGTGGTTCCTTCCCTGTATGCATCACAATCACAACATATATATCACAACAAGTGCTCTCACGCACAACAGTATCACAAGTGCCCACCTCCGCCAGACGCTCAGTGCACTCAGGGCACCTTCACGGTGTACCAGATTCTCCTTGGCGCCACCACTAATCAGAGGTTTTTAACTTATTGGCTATGGGCCCTAGTCTACCAGCACGCATGCTGGGGACATCCCAGCCCATCCCACTCAGAGGTGCTAACCTCACGGCAAGCTTGAGCATTTAGATCGACCTACCCCCGTGGTGTGACAAGCCGGGTCTGGCCCGCAACCTCCCATTTGCATTGCCACCAATCGATCTTTCACAACACAGGTATAGGTCAACCTTTTCCCGTTGCTCAATTCGTCAATAACGCAGATCTTGACGCGGGTCAGCCTTCCCTTTCCCGCTCAGCACAAAGCTCTCGCAGAGACGCTTTCCAGTTCAGCACACACAACACAAGGGCTCATCTAGAGCTTCTTAGGTATTCACAATATATAATCATCCACACAATACACGGAGTGTTCTCCGGTTCATAACATAAACATCACCAATCCAGACTAACCATCCGGATGGGCTTCACACAATATGTCTATGCCGTACTACACATTTCCGGCTTTAGATGCAGACTCAACCGGAGATATCAACTATCAACCCACTGGAATCACTTACGCTTTCCACCGCTTGATGGAGGATTCCATGCTTATGTATAAAGGACTTCAATTGTCCAAGAAGGAGATCGTTACCCTTGAGCATCGCTTTGGAGCAATGAAAATCTAGCCGGATGGAAATCACCGCCACGACCTTGCCTCCACGAATCTGAAGTCGGCTCTCGATTCGACACGCTGAAGCTCCTCCGACAGCCGGACTCCTTCTCCTCCTTCCTTCCTTGCTCTCCTCTCTCCCTATCTCTTTAGAAAGAGAAAAGCCTAAGATGAATGAGAGTTCATCCTTCCATTCTCGTCTTTATAGCAGCAGGGAAGGGCCTGGACCACTAGATCCAAGTTGAAGGAAATGAACGGCCACGATTTGCCCAGAAAAGCCTTTTCTTGGGCTGACACGGCCTGTGACACGCCCGTGTCACAGGCCGTGTTCCTTAAGCCCCAAAGGAATCGACTTAACCCGACCAGGACACGGCTATGTGACATGCCCGTGTCAGCAGCCATGTGCCCTACACGGCTTTGGACACGCCCGTGTCCAGCCCGTGTTTAAAGCCCTGGCCACAAACAGAGAAGGACACGGTCATGTGACACGCCCGTGTCACAGGCCGTGTGCCTTACTCGAGGCACACTCGAGACCCACTCGAGACCCACTCAGACCCACTCGAGACCCTCTCGAGTACAGAGCAGGACATGGATTGGGACACGCCTGTGTCCCAGGCCGTGTGCCTCACTCGAGACACAATCGAGACCCACTCGAGTCCCACTCGAGACCCACTCGAGTGCAGAGAGCACGACACGGCTTGGGACACGCCCGTGTTCCAGGCCGTGTTGCCCAGCCTGAACCCAATTTTGGGATTTGGGGTGTTACAACACTCCCCTCCTTACAAGAAATTTCGTCCTGAAATTTAGCTCAACTGTAGACACCAACATATGCACGCATTTGTTGCACCTTGACCAAACAATCACCTTGATAAGACGATCCGTGTTAGAGCTCAGAGGCCGCAGCTTGTCTCACCCCACGGTATCGCACAGACATAAGTCATTAACAAACATAGTGTCATACATACATACACCAGATATTTACATCATGAACGGAACAAAGTTCACTTATTTCCGCTCATCCGCATCTCTCATAATCTGTTTTATGACCTCCTGTACTTCCAGACTAAATACTTAAGGATGCTGTACTTCACCGGTTGAGATGTGCAGCTCCTGTAATTCGAGATTGTACACTCGCGGTTGCACCCGGGATGCAGATGACTCTGTCACTGCCTTACCCATTTTCTCATAAGATGCACCTGCCTTTTTCTCACCCCTTGAAGGGCCACTCCAAGAATCACAGGCTATATGTCCCAGCTTCCAGCATTTAAAACATGTATGTGTCTCAACACGTTCTTGTCCATATGTTGCTCCCGACGCAACATTCGAAGAAGTTTGTTCAGCAGGCCTGAACCTCTTCTTGTCTCATTTCCTAAACTCCGATTGTTCCGAATGTGGAACTTTGAATTCCGACTTTTCCATTGCCAAGTTCTTCTTGTACTGCACCCGTTTCAAATTTTTCTCCAGCGCACGGGCTGTATCTACTAATGTTTGGAAACCTTGGTTCACCGAACTCGGGAGTGCCAACCTCAGCTCATCAAGAAGTCCCTCATAGGACCTATTCGTCTTCCGCGCCTCCTCAGCGAAAGTAGACACCGCATAGCACACCAACCTAGTGAACTCATGCAGGTAAGTATCAACACTACTCGTACCCTGCACTAGGCGTTGGAACTCATTTTCCATGGCAATTTGCTGCGACACTGGCAAATACTTGGCCAAAAATAATCTGGAGAATTCTTCTATTGAGATCTCCTCTAATCCTCGACCTGCCAAGTGGTGCAATTCCACTTCATCCCACCAAAGCCTTGCGTCTCCTTCCAGCAGAAAAGTGGTTAAAGTAACTTTCTGCCCCTCCTCAGTCCTGATTGCTGTCAGGATCCTCTTCACTCTTGCGAGCCAATATTCAGCCTGCGTTAGGGAACCCGCCCCTCCAAACGTAGGTGGATGAAAATCCATAAACTATTTCAGTTGCTCGTCAGCTGCTTGCTCGTCAATCAGAGCCTCAACACGCTCTTGCCTTGCACCAAGCCGTACTGGCACCCCTACAGGCCTTGCCTGCCCAATAGGCTGTGCATGTAACACTTCGAGCACCATCTCATTAACCAAACGTATGGTCTCCGCCGAGGGAGGAAGTTTAGACACCTCAGCTGGTGCCACACTCTCGCTGGGGCTCAAACTGCCCAGCACCACTTCTCGTCACCTATCAATATACAAAACACCATTAACGTCCATTCCATAGCGGTAAATATACATTGTCTACACACTCACGTTCCTCAAGTGCATGTATTACATTCCTAGTGGACATTCGTGAGTTCAAATATGTTCTTCCTACCCAAAAACCTAAACTTGGCTTTGATACCACTTTGTAACGCCTCCATTCGTCATATGGAATATAACTATGGGTCCGGCCGGGGCCCCACGCTATATTTCATAAACAAACATTGGAATTACGTATGAATATCAAAATCACGTTCTACTCGCATCTTAACTCAGAGCATTCTAGCGAAAACGTTTTAAGTTGCAAAAACTCATCACAATGAATGTCCATTAAATATATAAACCACACATTTATATATATCATCAGGAATGTATACAAATACACAAACGCCCATGGCCTTAAGGCCTTACATGTTTCTCTTTACAAATATGACTTCATACATCAGCACGCAGGCCGGCCACACATGAAATATAATTCTTCGCATGGCCTTCAAGAGCCTTTAAGCAGCAAGAGATTCAATCTGCTCAATCCAATTCAGCCCGTCAGCACCTGCAGTTGGACATCCACCCCAAGAGTGATAAACAAAGCAACGGTTAGCATTAGCTGACCAATTATAATGACCATACCCCTTACCCGGGGGAGTGGTTCCTTCCCTGTATGCATCGCAATCACAACATATATATATCACAACAAGTGCTCTCACGCACAACAGTATCACAAGCGCCCACCTCCGCCAGACGCTCTGTGCACTCAGGGCACCTTCACGGTGTACCGGATTCTCCTTGGCACCACCACCAATCATAGGTTTTTAACTTGTTGGCTATGGGCCCTAGTATACCAGCACACATGCTGGGGACATCCTCGCCCATCCCACTCAGAGGTGCTAACCTCACAGCAAACTTGAGCATTTAGATCGACCCACCCCCGTGGTGTGATAAGTCTGGACTGGCTCGCAGCCTCCCATTTGCATTGCCACCAATCGATCTCTCACAACACATGTACAGGTCAGCCTTTTCCCGTTGCTCAATTCGTCAATAGCGCAGATCTTGAAGCGGGCCGACCTTCCCTTTCCTGCTCAGCACACAACTCTCGCAGATCCGCTTTCCAGTTCAGCACACACAACACATGGGCTCATCTAGAGCTTCCTAGGTATTCACAATATATAATCATCCACACAATACACGAAGTCTTCTCCGGTTCACAACATAAACATCATCAATCCAGATTAACCGTCCAGATGGGCTTCACACAGCATGTATATGCCACACTACACATTTCCGGCTCTAGATGCAGACTCAACCGGGGATATCAACTATCAACCCACTAGAATCACTTACGCTTTCCACCGCTTGGTGGAGGATTTCATGCTTATGCATAAAGAAGGACTTCAATTGTCCAAGAAGGAGATCGTTACCCTTGACGATCGCTTTGGAGTCATGAAAATCTAATCGGATGGAAATCACCGCCACGACCTTGCCTCCACAAATCTGAACTCGGCTCTCGATTCGGCATGCTGAAGCTTCTCCGGCAGCCGGACTCCTTCTCCTCCTTCCTTCCTTGCTCTCCTCTCTCCCTATCTCTTTAGAAAGAGAAAAGCCTAAGATGAATGAGAGTTCATCCTTTCATTCTCGTCTTTATAGCAGCAGGGAAGGGCCTGGACCACTAGATCCAAGTTGAAGGAAATGAACGACCACGATTTGCCCAGAAAAGCCTTTTCTTGGGCTGACACGACTTGTGACACGCCCGTGTTACAGGCCATGTTCCTTAAGCGGCAAAGTAAACAACTTAACTCGATCAGGACACGACTATGTGACACGCCCGAGTCACCGGCCGTGTGCCCTACACGGCTTTGGACACGCCCGTATCCAGCTCGTGTTCAAAGCCCTGACCACAAACAGAGAAGGACACGACCATGTGACACGCTCGTGTCACATGCAGTGTGCCTTACTCGAGGCACACTCGAGACCCACTCGAGACCCACTCAGACCCACTCGAGACCCTCTCGAGTACAGAGCAGGACATGTCTTGGGACACGCCCGTGTCCCAGGCCGTGTGCCTCACTCGAGACCCACTCGAGTCCCACTCGAGACCCACTCGAGTGCACAGAGCTGGACACGGCTTGGGACACGCCCGTGTCTCAGGCCATGTTGCCCAGCCTGAACCCAATTTTGGGATTTGGGGTGTTACAAACAGACAATCTGTAATGGATCGGGTAAAGTCAGTGGGAGTGGAAGAATAACAAAGACTAATTGGAGCAAATAAGTCATGCCAAATAAAATCATAGTTAATCCAAACTGAACAAGCTTTCTCAAAATTCAATTGACAGTAAAAATTAAAGCTCACAATATAGACATAAAGTACCAGAGCCCAAACACATTAGCTACCCAAACACTCATTTCTTCGGTGAGGTGAATAAAAACCCTTTGCCCAAACAACAAACTCTTCCATGAAAGAAAATTACATTTTGAATGCAGTGATCTGGGGATCACAAATGTTTTATTAAAAATAGGCAAAGATAGACACAAACAACATGCAATTTACATTGGCAGGAACGTGTGAATGCAGTGATCTGCTAATTCACCCTAAAACAGTTCAAAATCATGAGACATTAAGATAAACAGATGAAAATTTAGTGTGCATTCAAAAAACATCATTCAACTGTAATGCTTAGGGGTGTGCAAAATCATTCAACTGTAATGAAATTTAGGGGCCAACAATTTCTGGTCCCTAATAAAAATATCTATTGTGTTTCAAAATTTTCATCACATAAACAAAATGGGTTATATGCTTGAATGCTGTTTCGGGGAGATAACCTTGGGTAAAGTTCAAGATAGTAAAAAAAATTAATATGTAGCAAACAACACATACTCACAAAATCTAGTCTAGACCGCGTGAATCCATAAAAGTTTCGCAGATCTATGATATTGGTTCGATCTATGGTATGAATGATTAACTTCTTTTCTCGAATGAAGAACACATATATACAAGGTTAGGGTTGTGTGGTGTGCTAAATCTGAACACAGCAATGACTCTTATTAACAATAATAGTACATGGGAATAAAGAAATCTGAACACAGAAATTACTCATTAACAACAACTGAAAGGAAAAAAATGGAAGAAAACAGAGGAGCAGCAAAGAAGAAAAGATTTAGGAAACAAAACATATGAACAACATTTTGGTTAGCAAAGGTGAATCAGGACTTGCATCTTCGGTGAATCTGCTCAATTTACACCAAAATGCAAACAAGAAAACTAGAATCTCAACAAATAATCAAAGCATACTGAAAAAACTATTGAGTTAACATAACTTTGTCACAATTCCATCACAAAACGACATGCGTAAACTCCAAAATTTAAGACCTTGGTGGCAAACAATACTGAAAAGCACTGTTACTAATACACAAGAAAACTATCTGCTAGAATTAAATTATTCAAAAAAGATAAAACTGGAAACAAAATTTATCAAGGAAAAGACAATATTAGCATCCATGAACCAAACATCCATACAATGTCCATGATAACTAAAGCTATATTACTCACAAAACTAACTTCTGAAACACCAAAATTACTAATTAACAGTATGGGATGGAAAATCAATTTCAGAGAATGACATGAAACTGGCAGGAGCAGCTGCTCTGCAGCTTTGCGAGAAAGGAACCTGATGGAAATTTAGGGTTTACCTCCGAAAAATGGTGGATGAACCACATGATTCATCCAAGCCCTCGAATCATCGGAGATGAGAATAGTTCCTGGTAGCTGGAAGTGCCAGAGAAGAGATCTGAGGCGCCAGAGAAGAGATCAGGTTTGGGAAGGACTGCAGACGTTGGCTTCACCCGTAGAGGACAAAATCAGCAGACGCGGGATAGATCTTGTCGGAAGCAACGAAGACTGGCAAAGCTGAGGTCGTAGGAACCCTAGGTGGACTCTGGCGGCGGCGGCAAGACAGGAGTAGGAGAAATGAATTTGCTGGAGAGTAAGGAGAACCCTAGGAGGACTCCAGCATTTTCTGATCTCAGGAGAGAAGCATGATCCCAGGCGGCAGGAATAGGAGAAATGAAGTCAATGGAGAAGGCACGATCTCAGGCGGAGATGCAGATCGATTTTATATTTTCTTGTTAAGAGGCGGGCGGGTATTTCCGGAAGTGCTTAATTTCAGCCCGATTAAGTCATACGAGAGTGAGGCCTGATCGGGGTGGGTGGGGGTGGGGGTGGGGGTGTGTCCAAACACGGGCTTGGCCGAACTTTACAAGGAGACGAAGGGGGTCTTTTTTTAGGGTTCAAATATGATTTCCTCATTATTAAGATCCATATAAATAGTTTTTTTTACAAAAAATCTCATCCACACAATAAATATGGCTTCATCATAGCCATTGAAACTAAACAAATAAATGTTTGAAACTATAGCGTGAAATTTAAAATTTAAATAAAAGACTGCATAAATAAAATTTAATAACGACGTTAAATGTGCCGAAATGCATCGTAACGTCAAGTAGACACGTGGTCCGCGAGCGGAGGTTGAGCGTCGATAGTTGCGGCGACCATCATCAATAGAATCCTCATTATTTTGGCGGCGGAGGCGGTACAGATCTTCAAACATTGGTGGGTCGGATCCGTCGACGCCATCAATCCTCGCCCGGTCAAAAGCACTCATCATCGGTGAGTGGTCTCGACGATATTATTGGAGGGTAGCATCCAAGCACTCCAAATCAGCCTCAGTAATCCATGAGTCATCCGATGCGGGGCGGTCACGCCAGCGAACAAGATAGCGGTGGAGGCCACTACCGCCGGATGCGACCACTTCGTCATCAATAATCCTGTCATGCACAAGAAAGGTTTTGGAAAACCTCGGGAAAGCATTAGTATGAGTAGAAATATTAGCGTTAGTATCACCAAACGATGTAACCTCAGTAGAAGTCGTAGGTAAGAGAGATACGGGACCAAGTTCACCCCCTAACCCCAAAGAAGACAAAGCCTCACTAGAAGAGAACGGAGAGGGAAGTAATTCTGGAAGTGGAGAAACATAAGACGTTAAATCCGATACGTTGAAGATAAGAGAAATACCCCATTCATTGGGCAAATCCAAAACAAAAGCATTGTCTCCCAAATTCTTAATGATCTTGAAGGGGCCGACTCTCCTATTGGTCAATTTTTGACGGTGCCCGAAGGGATCTGATCCGGGAGTGATCAGACCAAACAAAATCATCAATGTTAAAATTGGATGTTGTCTTATGTAAATTAGCATGCGATTGATAAGAAGCATATTGAGTGACTAATTTTTCTTGAATGCGTTTATGTAGATCATGAATGTGTTGAGCAAATTCTTGTGCAAATTGACTTGACTTATAAGTAGGCGGAAGTCAGATCAAGTCAAGTGACACGGGCGCCTTATAACCATGCACAATCTCATTCGGTGAAAGGCCGGTAGACCGATTCTTAGAATTATTATAGACACGTTGAGCACGAGGAAGAAATGCAAATCTCAAGTGCCTTTGTGGTCACCCACAAGACAACGCAAAAAGTTCTCTAATCTTCTATTAACTACTTTCGTCTGCCCATCCGTTTGCGGGTGATAGGCGGCGGAAAATAATAATTTTGTGCTCTCTAATTTCCATAATGTTTTCCAAAAATAACTAGTAAATTTTACGCCGCAGTCCGTAACAATAGTGTTTGGAACTACACGATGACTAACAACCTCTCTAAAATATAACTTAGCAATATGCGAGGCATCATTCGTTTTACTACACGGAACAAAGTAAGTCATTTTGGAAAACCGGTCTATAACTACAAGGATAGAATCTATAGCATGTTGGATCTCTCTTAGTGGTGGTAACATGGGTGGCAACTCATCCAGATAGACATCCTTAAATTCTTCTAGCAACGCTTTCAATTCCGACGACAAATCTTCCAAATTAGGAGCATCGCCCTTAGCTTGTAGATATACTAAAGCATACATAACTCGACCAAGAAAAGAAACGCGAGTGAATTCCTTATGTCCCATCAAACTTAATGTTTTTTTTTTCTACCGGAAGGGTGGTATCCTTGGAGGGGATGGAGTGGTCCTTAGGAGGTGTGGATTTGAGAACTACTTTCTTGTCATTAAATTTAAATTCATACATGTTAGTTTTCCCGAAATGTGTCACAACATGATCATAAAGCCAAGGACGCCCAAGTAAAATATGGCAAGCATCCATGAAGATCACATCACACCAAATATTTTCTGAATAAGACTTGATGGTAAGGGGTACAAGACCGTGTAACGGGAAGGGACGTTTTGTTGACCCATGCTACTTGGTAGGAGTGGGGGTGGGGCTCCGCAGTGAGCTTCATATGTGTGACAACACTAAATAACGATTCATTCCACTATTGATAATCAACTTTCAAAGCTTCTCACCGCTCTTAAAAATCAACCATTCTTGTTAAAATACAACACATTACCATAAGGTTGAGGTCATCTTCCATGTAACTACGAAATCCTTCCGGTTCTGACTCAAGCCTCAAAAATAAATTCGGGCGCTTCACTAGTAGGCTCAACTAAAGCCATCTTAGTCTTAGTTGGGCACTCAACGACATAATGGCTGGCTACCCCGCAAGCATAGCAAGTGGTTTAAATCTTGCCCACGGGAATTTCACCATTGTTCCTTTCTAGCCGTGATAACGATATTGATGGAATCATGGTTTTAAATTTTTCCTTGTCCTTATAGGTAGAGGTGGAAGGACCATAGCTAACTTTGCCTTTATGTGAAGTGTTTTTACCCTTGGACTTACTGGCTAAGTGTTTTTCAATGTTTAGAGCGGCGTTGAAGGTGGTGTTCAAATCGGTGTGGTTGTAACGAAGGAGCTTTTTTTGGATGTCAGAACTAAGACCCTTGCAGAATCTTGAGAGAGTAACTTCCGACATCTCTTGAACCTCACCTCGGAACATTTTGTCATTTAGATCTCCCATGTAATCGGCAACAGACCTATCGCCTTGACGAAGTGTGGCTAGCTCATCGAACATTTGGGTACGATGATAAGCAGGAACGTGTTGGTCTTTTAAGGGATTTCTCATCGCTTGCCCACCGACAAGGGGAACACCATTCTCGGCTCCCAATCGTCGCTCCTCATTTAGTTAAAAAACCCTGGCTTGTCCCATTAGCTTCATCCGAGCCACTTGGACCTTCTGCGGGTCCAATAGGCGACACCACTCAAAATAACACTCCATGTCCATGACCTAGTTCAAAAAAATTTGCTGTTCTCCTAAGCCGTCGTAGGTGGGGGCAATAATCTTAATGGTGCGGGTATGGTAGGCGTCTCGTTCAGGGCGACGATGTTGTGGACGGGCACGTGGAGACAAATCATCGTGGTCGTCGTCCTCGTGGTGGTGGTGACGGTTGGGTGGTCTATGACCTCTAGGTGGCGAAGGGGTTTAGTTGGCCAAAAGTTGAGTCATCATTCCCCGGAGTTCCCCCAGTTGTTGATTCATCTCAAAGCGAAGATCATCAACCAGAGAGGGGTTTTCATTTGGTTGTCGCTCATCAGCCATACTCGACGAGGAGGTATGATACTCGTGACTGGATCTAGTGGGCATGCGATGTGTGTGAATTTTTTTTGTTTTTATAGGAAAATAAATTTTTGCACACGTAAAGCCTAGGTGAAATATTGCGGACCGGGGTCAAGTTAAGAAATTGTTCAACTTGGCTCTGATACCAAATTGATGTAGGCCTACGTGCCGACGAGATAGTGACATTTTTTAGGCGATGCTTTGCTAAACTTTTTTCCGATCAACATTGCGCGTTTGAAATTCTTAGCCACACAACATAGTAATTTTATTCGCAGCACATGCATAAATTCCACAAGAAAAAATTCCAACCAAAACAACGATTCAGAGAGAGGTCTAAATTATTCCTGAAATAAGAAACGGCAAAGGATTACCCAAATCCTTTAAAAATCAAATTTCTGGATTTACCCAATCCGTAGCAAGATTTATATGAGGATTTACCCAATCCTCTTGATCATCAAAACCTCGGAAAACAACGACAAAAGCTTTGCGATTAAAAGCCAAGAGTCCACAAGAATTTCAGAGGCAACGCCCGGCCTCGTCCACCAAAACTACGATGAAGAAGAACACACAAGAAAAAGAGGAAGAAATCGTCACCCGACAAAAGTTTGATACAAGTTTGTGGAGAATCGGGCAATTTGCTGCACCCTCGAAATCACGGTGCATTCCCCACCAATCTGCAGTCCACACAGAGAAGGGATGGATACACACGACAAAACTTCTACACGGAGTCACACTGGGAGTCAGGAGAGCCTTCCCGAGGCGAAGAGCAGTCACCACCTTTGAGGGGGTCGGCCGGGGGGGGGGGGGGAGTGTCCAAGCACGGGCTTGGCTGAACTTTGCAAGGAGACAAAGGGGGTCTTTTTTTAGGGTTGAAAATTGATTTCCTCATTCCTAGGATCCATATAAATAGTCATTTTACAAAAGATCTCATCCACACAATAATATGGCTTCATCCTACCCATTGAAACTAAACAAAACCAATAAATGTCTGAAAATAGTGCATGAAATTTAAAATTTGAATAAAAAACTGCATAAATAAAATTTAATAACCACGTTAAATGTGCCAAAACGTATCGTAACGTCAAGCAGACGCGTGGGGTCGCGAGCGGAGGTTGAAGCGGCGATAGTTGCGGTTACCATCATCAATAGAATCCGCATTATGTTGGCGGCGAAGGCGGTGGAGATCGTCAAACATTGGCGGGTCAGATCTGTCGGCTCCATCACCAAGGCTTTAATACCGATATTTTGCACCCTCCTAATTGAATATTTAGGGTGCAAAATACCAACATTAACGCCTTTTAGTTGGGAAGTGCAACAACTACATATTTATATTGCAAAATGTAAATCCTCCTAATTAGAAAATATTTAGTGTCAAAGTTCCCCATAATATCTATATATAGATTGGAGCTTAATGATCCAGGATTTTATTAGGTTAAAGGATAATCAGGATTTGGACATGACAATTGACATGCAGTGGCCTTCCTGGCTGAGCCGAGGGGAGCTCTGGCGGCGCATCGTCAAGATGAGCTGCAAATGGGCAACTGCAGTCAAACACCCACTCTGCAATATGCTAGACTTGTTTCTGAGGGTTATGAACTGGCGAGTTCCGTTGATGTTTCCTTTCTTTTTTCTGATTGTTCTCACAAGTTCCTACTGGTTTTATTTGAAACACGTGTAATTTCTTTTTCTTTAATAATAGGGTGCAACTATTCTCCTTTTTTTGGGTGATAGCTGGATATTTAATTCTCCAAACTTTTCTTTTAGTATTTTTTTTACAGATTATATTCTAACATAGAATTTTAATTGTAGAAGATAAGTTGAATTTTAAATTCATATATATCTATAGTATATTAAATGCTAGAAACATCCTTTCCTTAAACATTTGATTTTAGATTTTACACCTCTTTATCAAAAGAATCTCAATTTTTAATATTTATGTGATTTTTTATTCAAAAAAATGCGCTCTTATATAGATAAAGTCTTCTAACTATAATAAAAAATGTGTTCTCCCCACTGCTTGCTAATTATCGTGCACACCGCAAAAATGAGCGACGAGCCTAGTATAACACTCGGGAGTTTGCGAGGGATGGAAGCGCCAAGAAATTGTTGTGGCCGAGATAATGTCGCGCGGATGTGCTTTTGCGGTTGGCTGTAGGGGTTGAGCCCCATGCCTGTCACTTGTGTGTGTGTGTGTGTGTGTGTGTGTGCGTGTGTGTATACGAGTGACAGTGCATGAGGTGTTAAGATAATTTTTTTCTAAGTGAAAGAAGTTAGCCAATTTTGATCATGCTTTTCAAGTATGTGTTTCATGACAAGTATGAAAGGAATTAGCCGTATTTAACCTGAAAATCAACATGTGCTCTTAAAGAAAGCTTATAGGAAATTGTCCGAAGGAAGCTTCTTGTCAAATGACATGCGTTTTTGACCGAAGGAAGCTTCATCCACATGTCATCTACCACCTCTATCTCATTGGTTTCGACTTTATAAATAGGCATGACGGAGGAGGGGTAAGACATCCACTTCTCTCCAAACTCAAGCATTGAAAAATTTTTAGAGAGACCTTTGCGGCGATCATCTTAGTTTGAGAGAGCTTTAGAAAGTCGTAGTACGACGTTGACGAGTAGTACTTCGCCTACACAGATTTGATCTGGAGCAGATTTGGACAAGAATTCAAAGAGATATCTTGGAGAGGATTGTGTAATCCGTATCGTCCGTCGCTGTCGGTAACTTGTAGTTTTTCTGTTACTATTTATTGTATTGTGTAGTGTGAAGATGGTGAAGATCCTATAAGGATTAAAAGGGAAAGCCTTGTAATTGTCTGTTATTTCATACATTTTAGTGGCGACTTTCCGGGTTGGACTCTGATCGTCCCATTGTTTTCACCCTATTGAGTTTCCACGTTAAATCCCTGTATCACTTTTTATTATTCTTGTTTTGTGTTGTATTTGTGTATCGACATACCGTTAAGCAGTCGTGCAGGTACTTGCTCGAACTAATTGCAGGTGCCCTAGTCGGGTTTGTGTGCTCTCTAGTCCAATAAGTGGTATCAAAGCGAGATTCATTATGAGAGCAGTTATCAGACTGACCTGTCTGAGATTCGAGATGAGTCGATCAGATATTTCGGGTTAGTGATTGGGTGTGGTAGGTGACGACCATTGGTCTGCTCTCTATCCTCATTGATTCCTTTCTTTGAAATAGTCGGCTTAGAGAACTGAGGTCAGTTCGATCAGTGACAGAGCACGATAGAGTCTACTTCAGGTTCAGGCTCCGAGCAAATGATGAAGCTAAACGACACAAACTACCAATAGTGACACTTACTGATGGAAGATCTTATCTATATAAAGGGCTGACATGCTCCTATATTTGAGGAGATGCCTAAAGACATAGATCCAAATAAGTGGAAGGTGGAGCACCAGAAGCTATGTGGATTCGTCAGACGGTTCGTAGAGATGAACGTCTATAATCATGTTGTGAGCATTGTTGATGCAAAGATCCTTTATAAAACTCTTGAGACATTGTATGTCAAGAGTACTGACATCAATAAACTATATCTATTGAAGAGGCTGGGGGAGTTCAGATACAAATAAGGATCCCCTATCCTAGATCATGTGAACGAGTTATAGGATATCATTGACCGCATCACTGCAATAAAGATGGCATTTGAGGACGAGGTCAGCAAACTGTGGCTATTAAAGTCTCTTCCAGACTCTTGGGAGATGATAAGAGTTTCTCTGGTCAATTCCTCTCCTGGTGTCATCATTACTATGGAAATTGCCAAGAGTGGCATCCTGAATGAGGAGGTGAGACAGAAGTCTCAAGGACATTCAGGCTATTCTTCACGAGCTGATGTCCTCTCTATTGAGCCTGGAGGAGAGTAGGAGAAAAAGCAGAGAAAGGAAGTATGAGAGGAGCCAAAATAGAGGAAAGTCTAGGTCCCGCTACCAGAATGTGGAGTATCACTACTACTACAAGAAAGATCATATTCAGAAGTTTTGTTATACTCTGAAGAATGACCAGAAGAAGAAGGGAGAGTTCTCAAATGATAAGACAGATACACATACAGATGCCACCGTATCTACAGAGGAGGATGATGCTATCATTGTTGGAGATGACATCACAGCTACACTCTCGTGTGATGATAGGAGCTGGATTGTGGACTCACGTGTTTCTGGACATGTCTTTCACAATAGAGAGTTGTTTGCCACTTACACGACTCACGACTGTGGAGTGCTTAGAATATGCAACAGTGATACGTCTAAAGTCACTAGGAGGGGAGACTTGCACTTGAAGACGAGCACGAGAGGTTTGCTGATTCTGAAGGATGTGTGACATGTACCTGACATTCGCTTCAACCTAGTTTCTATTGAAAAGCTAGGTGATGAGAGACACTTAAGTATCTTTGGTGTAGATTTTTGGAAGCTTATCAAGGGCTCACTAGTAGTAGCCAGAGGTTATAGAGATACTGGTCTATACTACATAGAGGGGAGGCCTGAAGCTGCACAGACCAACACTGTCAAAGATGGTGTATCTACATCTCTATGACATCAGAGGTTGAGTCACGTTAACTAGAAGGGCATATGATCGATGTCTCTCCAAGAAGAAGATTATATCTGATCTATTTATGGATTAGTTAGAGAGATGCAACCACCACGTTACTGGAAAGCAGAATAGAGTATCTTTCCAGAGCCATGCTTCCACCAGGAGATTTGAGCCACTAGATCTCGTACACACTGATGTTTGTGGACCACTGAAGGCCCAAACAAGAGGAGGAGCATCTTACTTCGTGACGTTTTTTGATGATTATTCAAGAAAACTTTGGGTTTACGTTTTTAAGATAAAAAATGAGGTCCTCGACACTTTTCGGAGATTTCACGCTGAAGTGGAAAGACAATCTGGGAGGAAACTAAAGTGCATTAGATCTGACAATGGAGGAGAGTATATTGGTTCTTTTGATGAATACTGTAAAGAGCAAGAGATCAAACATGAAAAGTGTAACGCCCCTAGCCGATCCAATGTAACGATGTTGTACAACCTCGTATTCGTAGAGTGGGGGTCCTCCCGGCAGGCGCAGGACCAGCTATGAGTTTTTAAGTTTTTAGAGAAGTTTTGCACTCTTGGTGGCCAATTTAGGCCTAACCCTTGTAATATACTAGTAGGGGGAGGAAAAATCTGCCTCCCCCCAGGGGCCCTTTTTGGGGGGCAGGTGCGACAAGTTGGCTGACACCCGCCCCGGCCTGATAGGTGCAAGGTGGGAGCAGCAGGACCGGCTGGAGGCCAGAAACTCGCCCCGTGCACTCTCGCCCCGGGTGGTCAGCTCGCGGGGGAGAGAGCGGCCTGCAGCCAGGATCTCTCCCCAGACAGTCAGCTTGCGGGGGCGAGAGCGGCCTGCGGCCAGGCTCTCGCCCTGGGCGGTCAGCTCGCGGGGGCGAGGAGTGGCCTGCGGCCAGGCTCTCGCCTCGGGCGGCTAGCTCGTGGGGGAGAGAGCGGCCCACGGCCAGGCTCTCGCCCCGGGCGGCTAGCTCGCGGGGGAGAGAGCGGCCTGCGGCAAGGCTCTCGCCCCGGGCAGGTCAGCTCGCGGGGGCGAGAGCGGCCTGCGGCCAGGCTCTCGCCCCTAGAGGCTAGCTCGCGGGGGCGAGAGCGGCCTGCGACCATGCTCTCCCCCGGACGGTCAGCTCGCGGGGGTGAGAGCGGCCTGCGACCAGGCTCTCGTCCCGGGCGGCTAGCTCGAGGGGGCGAGAGCGGCCTGCGGCCAGGCTCCCGCCCCGGGCGGGTAGCTCTTCGACGGGGGTCACCTGCTCGTCTCGGGTGCTCGGGGAGATGGGGGGTATTGCTCCTTCCGCCCTTGGACCTCTTTTGGCCATGCTTTTACCGTTATACCATCGGGGTGGAATTACCTCTTTACCCCCCGGTGTGGATGTTTTCTATTCGCCCAAGACCTTTTTGTCCTAGGGGTATTTGTGGCTTTTTGGTCCCTAGACTTGGAAAAATTATAAATAGACCCCCTTTGGTACCTTTGGAGAGGGAGTTTCTTTGGGCTTCCTCCTCCTTAGGCTTCTTCTTGATTGGGTGAGAGAGCTCTCCAAGGTACCCAGCTCAGGCATTGGTGAGGGAGGGGAAGTGCTCTTGTGACCTTCCGGGTGTGTGGTGGGACCTCCATGCTAGAGCCGAGGGTCTGTTCCTAGTTTCCCAAGTCTTTGGTCCGTAACGTTCCCCGGAGTGTAGTAGGTGTGAGGTCACCCCTCTTTTGGGACCCCGAACTCCACAGAGGTCAATTTTTGCTTCAACACTTTTGGTGCGGTGAGCGTGGAGAGTGAGTGACCAACACAGAAGATCTCAGGAGAGTGTCATGGCTGGAGATCAGGGAGGTAGTGATGACCCCCGCGAGACCCCCAACCCATCTCCCTTTGTTAGGAGGGAAGAGTTCATGACATCCATCCAAGGCATCGTGGAGATGCTGCGAAGTATTGTCCCTCGGTGTGACTGCTCGACTTCCACCCCTCTCGGCGAGACAGCTTCAAGGGATCTCCGCGAGACAGCTTCAAGAGATCTCGGTGAGACAGCTTCAAGGGATCTCGGCGAGACAGCTTTTATGGATCTCGGCGAGACAGCTTCAAGGGATCTCGACGATACAGCTTCAAGGGATCTCGGCAAGACATCCCCTAGGTGGTTAGGCGAGAGTACACTAGGGAGGCAGGCACCCAGGCAACTCCTATCTCTACCACATCAAGTTTTGGCGGTCGGCCAAGGGAGAAAAAAGCGAAGGAGGAATTGCTCAGGGGGGGAGGAACCGAGGCCCCAAGGAATAGGGAGTGAGTGGAGAGATCTCACCCTAACTCACCCAGAGTTCCTTATGTATTTTTCTTATAATGAGTATCCCCTACCAGGTTAGGTCAGGGCAGGTTGTATGTAATGTTTTTTTTCTTTACCAAGTACTTCTTGCTCTGAGATGGTTTCGCTGACCAGACTCCCACTAGCTAGCAGGACAGGTTGACCTCTCGTTGAGGCCAAGTACTTTTTGCTCCGAGATGGTTCCGCTGATCAGACTCCCACTAGCTGACAGGGCAGGTTGGCCTCTCGTGAAGGCCAAATACTTTTTGCTCCGAGATGGTTCCGCTGATCAAGCTCTCACTAGCTGGCAGGGCATGTTGACCTCTCGTGGAGGCCAAGTACTTTTTGCTCCGAGATGGTTCCGCTGACCAGACTCCCACTAGCTGGCAGGACAGGTTGAGCTCTCGTGGAGTCCAAGTACTTTTTGCTCCGAAATGGTTCCGCTGACCAGGCTCCCACTAGCTGGTAGGGCAGGTTGACCTCTCGTGGAGGCCAAGTACTTTTTGCTCCGAGATGTTTCCGCTGATCAGGCTCCCACTAGCTGGCAGGGCAGGTTGACCTCTCGTGGAGGTCAAGTACTTTTTGCTCCGAGATGGTTCCGCTGACCAGGCTCCCACTAGCTGGCAGGGCAGGTTGACCTCTCGTGGAGGCCAAGTACCTTTTGCTCCGAGATGGTTCCGCTGACCAGGCTCCCACTAGCTGGCAGGGCAGGTTGACCTCTCGTGGAGGCCAAGTACTTTTTGCTCCGAGATGGTTCCGCTGACCAGACTCCCACTAGCTGGCAGGGCAGGTTGGCCTCTCGTGGAGGCCAAGTACTTTTTGCTCCGAGATGGTTCCGCTGGCCAGGCTCCCACTAGCTGGTAGGGCAGGTTGACCTCTCGTGGAGGCCAAGTACTTTTTGCTCCGAGATGGTTCCGCTGACCAGGCTCCCACTAGCTGGCAGGGCAGGTTGACCTCTCGTGGAGGCCAAGTACTTTTTGCTCCGAGATGGTTCCGCTGACCAGGCTCCCACTAGCTGGCAGGGCAGGTTGACCTCTCGTGGAGGCCAAGTACTTTTTGCTCCGAGATGGTTCCGCTGACCAGGCTCCCACTAGCTGGCAGGGCAGGTTGACCTCTCATGGAGGTCAAGTACTTTTTGCTCCGAGATGGTTCCGCTGACCAGGCTCCCACTAGCTGGTAGGGCAGGTTGACCTCTCGTGGAGGTCAAGTAGTTTTTGCTCCGAGATAGTTCCAACCCCCCGAGAGGATCTCCTCATCCAAGCTCTCACTAGCTGGTTGAGTCGAATGTGCCTCGGGGAGAGCAAGTCCCACCCCCGAGAGGATCTCCTCATCCAGGATCTCACTAGATGGTTGAGTCGAATGTGCCTCAGGGAGAGCAAGTCCCACCCCCAAGAGGATCTCCTCATCCAGGCTCTCACTAGCTGGTTGGGTCGAATGTGCCTCGGGGAGAGCAAGTCCCACCCCCAAGAGTATCTCCTCATCCAGGCTCTCACTAGCGGGTTGGGTCGAATGTGCCTCAGGGAGAGCAAGTTCCAACCCCCGAGAGGATCTCCTCATCCAGGCTCTCACTAGCTGGTTGAGTCGAATGTGCCTCAGGGAGAGCAATTCTCACCCCCGATAGGATCTCCTCATCCAGACTCTCACTAACTGGTTGGGTCGAATGTGCCTCGGGGAGAGCAAGTCCCTCCTCCGAGAGGATCTCCTCATACAGGCTCTCACTAGCTGGTTGGGTCGAATGTGCCTCGGGGAGAGCAAGTTCCAACCACCAAGAGGATCTCCTCATCCAGGCTCTCACTAGCAGGTTGGGTCGAATGTGCCTCGGGGAGAGCAAGTCCCACCCCCGAGAGGATCTCCTCATCCAGGCTCTCACTAGCTGGTTGGGTTGAATATGCCTCTGGGAGAGCAAGTACTACCCCCGAGAGGATCTCCTCATCTAGGCTCTCACTAGCTGGTTGAGTCGATTGTGCCTCAGGGAGAGCAAGTCCCACCCATGAGAGAATCTCCTCATCCAGGCTCTCACTAGCTGGTTGGGTCGAATGTGCCTCGGGGAGAGCAAGTCCCACCCTAGAGAGGATCTCCTCATCCAGGCTCTCACTAGCTGGTTGGGTCGAATGTGGCTCGGGGAGAGTAAGTTCTTTTTTGATCCGAGACGGTCCCGCTGTCAGGCTCTCAGTAGCTGGCAGGGACGGTGACACCTCTCGTGGATGCCCCTGTTCTCTTTGCTCCGAGACGGTCCCGCTGTCAGGCTCTCACTAGCTGGCAGGGCCGGTGGTACCTCTCGAGGACCCCAAGTCTTCCCAACCCCGAGGCCGTCTCGTCACCCAGGATCCCATTAGCTGGCATGACAGGTTGACCCCTCGGGGTGGTCGAGTGTTTCTTACCCCGTTGACCCTTCGGGTTGGATGTTTTCAACTCAGAGTGGCTAAGTATATTTGTAACCGCGCAAGAAAATTACACTCAGCGAATACGTTGAGTTAGATGTTTTCTTTCCGAGCTTGTGCTAACCTCAAAAAGAGCGGGGATTGTGTACAACCCCGTATTCGCAGAGTGGGGGTCCTCCCGGCAGGCGCAGGACCAGCTATGAGTTTTTAAGCTTTTGTAGAAGTTTTGCACTCTTGGTGGCCAATTTAGGCCTAGACCTTGTAATTACTAGTAGGGGGAGGAAAACTCTGCCTCCCCCCAGTGGCCCCTTTTTGGGGGGCGGGTGCGACAAGTTGGCTGGCACCCGCCCCGGCCTGATAGGAGCAAGGCGGGAGCAGCATGATCGGCTGGAGGCCAGAACCTCACCCCCTACACTCTCGCCCAGGGTGGTCAGCTCGCAGGGGGAGAGAGCGGCCTGCGGCCAGGATCTCGCCCCGGGAAGTCAGCTCGCGGGGGAGAGAGTAGCCTGCGGCCAGCTCTCGCCCCGGGCGGTCAGCTCGCGGGGCGAGAGCGGCCTGCGGCCAGGCTCTCGCCCCGGGCGGCTAGCTCACGGGGGCGAGAGCGGCCTGCGGCCAGGCTCTCGCCCTGGGCGGCTAGCTCGCGGGGGCGAGAGCGGCCTGCGACCAGGCTTTCGCCCCGGGCAGCTAGCTCACGGGGGAGAGAGCGGCCTGCGGCCAGGCTCTCGCCCCGGGCAGTCAGCAGGTGGCTACAGGGATTTCTGGATGGTTGGTCCAGATAAGGTTAGGGCTGGGGATGGAAAGAGAGTTCTGTCGCTAACGCTGGGCAATAGTGAGTGTCACTGGCGATGGATCCTAGCTAACCTAATCTGTGGTTGTGAAGCCAGTCTTTAGGGGACAGTGTGGCTATTGTGAGTGCGCCTTCTTCGTGCCGAGGACAAGGGGATCCTACCCGTGTCAGCTAATGAGAGCCTGAGGAGCGGGATCCTCTCGGGGTCTTGCAAATTTTTGTCTCTTTTTCCTTTCCACCCAAGAGAGCCTACGTCCCTGCCACCACTAAGCTAGTCTTCGAGAGCCTGGCAGTGGGTCTACTCGGGGCCAAGTGCGCCTTCCATTGGAATGGTGGTGGGACCCTGGTTTTCCAGCTAATGAGATCCTGAGTGTACAGTGGGATCCTCTCGGGGTATCATAGTAAAACATACAATATTACCCATGCTAACTGTAGAAATGCTTCAAGCCATATCCACTCTATGCGTGACTCATGGATATCCCATCCACTTTCTGGAGGTGGTATGGGCCCCTGACCCCATGGCCCTTTCTACAATCTAGGGTCCCTCGAAAACCAATTAGGGAACTTGAGCCTACCATGTATGGCGGCTGCGTGCGACATATATAGCTTCTGTAAGCCTTAAGGCATCGACCTTGTTGTGTATTTTGAAGACCAGGTTGGATCTGATTTACCCTCCTTGAAGTGAATAGAGTAATAAAACTTTTTGGGTGTTTTAGATTTTTATCAGAGTAAAAAGTATGTGATACCAATAATAACAACAGAAGGAAAAACAGTCTAAGTTAATCTACTCTAACACAACACAACAATATATCACAGCGCAAAGAAAAGAGGCAACCAGACGACACAAGAATTTTATAGTGGTTCCACAACCTGGGTACATCCACTCTTCTACCACTCTGGTAGGAATCCACTAGCAGGTTTTTGATCAGATGACTGCCACCACAAGATCTATTTCCAAGGAGATCTCACAACCCTTTGAGCTTTTGATCATGCGCCCAAAAACCAAAATAAACTTTTGAAGGGAGTTAATAAACCCTTTATACAGGAGGGGGGAGAGATTTGATGGTGTCTTCTCTTTCTCTATTCAACAAAGAAGACTTAGTGTATTGTTGTTGTCAAGAGCTCCTTCAAAAATCACTTGGAGCCTTGCACAGGGTGTAGGTCTTCTGCCTTGACTTGAAATATTCCATGAACTTCTGACTGATAGAATGATTGTTGTCCTTGAAAGCTCCTGGAGTTGAAGTTGAATAAGATTCTTGATTTGTGTTTGTTGTTTTTCTTCTTCTTCTTCAGAAAGATCAAGGTGAAAACATGTTATTTTCTTGCACATAGAATGTCTGAGTATATTTCTATGGTTCTGTATCACTTACTCTATTGTCTTCTGTGTTGTTGCCGTCTGAGAGAGAAAATCTCTTTTATATTCTGCAGTTGAATTCTCCTTTGAAATTTTGAATTCCCAAGCATTGAATGTTGATTGCCTTGAGAGAATGAAATACAGCTGGAGAATATTTTCTTTAATGAGTTTCCCAACTGTCCCAATAAATTAAGCAAGATGAAGACCATAATCAATGATGTCAATAATAGCTATATTCAAGAGAATATGTGTATTAATTACTCAGAGAAATTTCTGCTAAATAATATATGGAATAAGGACAGAAACTAGGGAAAAACTCTAAGCCAGGCTTGGACATAATTCGTCGACCTCTGAACAGATTTTGTCGACCGGAGATCCAAGTTCATTGAGATGAGAAATCCTGTTCGTCGACCTGAGAAAACTTGTTCGTCGACCTGAGCTCAGCGAACTGCATTCTGGAGATAACTTGCCTAATCCGCGCTCCAAGTTCGTCCAGCTGATAATCTTTCTTCGTCGAGCTGAGTTCAGAGAAATTGAAGGCTGAACTCTAGAATTCATCGATCTGAGCTTGAATATCGTTGAACTCAACTCAGAGAATTAACTCTGAGTTCGTCAATCTGCGATCAACGATCGTTGAGCTGAGTTCGACGAACGTCGAACTTATATATAGAACTTTGATTTCTTCTAAGTCTTGAGTCTCCTGAAATCTTCTACTGGCTGGTCCATCAATGTTGAACCTAATGACTTAGCCTAAATTCTAAGACTCAAAGACATGACCCTGACTATACATTGTGAGTCAGACATCCTAATTAGTGAACCTAGCCCAAATCCAACTAGGGATACAACAATTTTGTATACATTCTTTTGTGGTGTTATATATATAAATACTGGTTTATATATTGTGGACATTCAAATGTGTTGAGTTCAAATAACTTAAAAGTTTTTGTTAGTATGCTCTGGATTCAGATGCGAATAGTTTTTGATATTAACATGTAAAATCCGTTACTTGTTTGTAATATATGGTGTGGGGCTCCGACCATATCTTCTACTATATGTCATGTAACAGATAGAGCGTTATAATTTGGTATCGGCTTGTTTCGGTCTTCCTCTTTTTAATTCATGGTCGAATTCTTTTGTGGGGTGGCGAGCACGTGTAAGTGAGGCCCGCTGTAACCGTAAATGAACTCAAGAATGTCCACTAAGGAATGCAAATACACCTGTTTGAGGATCCTGTGCGTTCATATATTGTTGATCTTACTTGTGCAAAGTCGCTACAGTGTGTCATTTCCACCTATAGGTGACTCGAAGTGGTGCTGGGCAGTCTGAGCCCCAGCGTTCTGATGAGAGTGCGACACCAGTTGAGGTGTCTACACCTCCTCCTTCTACGGAAATAGTATGCTTAGTTGCTGAGGCGCTGTTTGTAATGATTCATGCATAGCCTACTGGGCAGGCGCAACCTGCAATGGTGCCAAAACAGATTGGTGTGAGACCAGAACCTGTTGAGGCTGTTGTTGATCCTCCAGCAGCTGAACGACAGTTGAAGCAGTTTATGAGCTTCAATCCTCCTACGTTTACGAGTGTGGGATCCCCGACTCAAGCGGAGGATTGGCTGTCCTGCGTCAAGAGAATATTGACGGCGATAAGGACGGAGGAAGAGAATAAAGTCACCTTGGCCACCTTCTTGCTTGAAGGCGAGGCCCGACTATGGTGGGACGAGATATAGTTGCACCACTTAGCGGGAAGACATTTAACAGAAGTCTCGATAGAGGAGTTTTCGAGATTGTTCTTGGCAAAGCATTTGCCAGCAGCACAGCGCATCGCCACGGAAAATGAGTTCCAGCGTCTAACTCAGGGTGAAAGTAGTGTTGACACCTACCTACATGAGTTTACATTGTTGGGACATTATGCGGGGTCTATCTTCGCTGATGAACAACGTAAAACCAATTGGTTCTATGAAGGGCTGCGGGATGAGTTGATTCTTGCTCTCGAGTTCGGTGAATAAGGGGTTTCAAGCGTTGGTGGATACGACGTGTGCGTTGGAAAAAGATATGAAGCGGGTGCAAGGAAAAAAGGGACTTGGCTGTGACAAAGTCCGAGTCCAAAGTACCTCACCCGGGGAAAACAAACTACCGAAGGAAATGGGGTAAGAGGTCCAAGTCTTCTACACATGCTACCTCAAGTGTTGCATCTGGAGCAACTTCGAGGCAAGAGTCTCGTACCTGTTATACATGTAGGAGAGTGTGACATATAACCTGTGATTGTTGGGTTGGTCCACCAAAGGTTGAAAAAAAGACATGAGCATCATATGCTGATAAGGGAAAAGAAGTGGTGGAGTCCTCTGCATCCCAAGAGCAGCCCCGAGTGTATAATCTTGGCCAGCAGGAGGCCATAAAGCAAAGTGACGTCGTCACATGTACGATCGAAGTTATTAATTGTTTCCTTTTCATATTTCATACCTTCTATGTAGCTTGTGTATGATGTGTTTGTCTTAGGCTTTATCCTGATTCGAGACTATCTGGCAAGAGCACAGTTTGATACGGGTGCTTCACATTCGTTTCTATCTGTGGACTTTGTGTTACAGATCAGAGTGTCGATTCGTATAGTGACAGATAGTGTGAAGGTTTTATTACTTGACGGATGTGTGATGCATGCTGATCGAGCTTGCTTTGTGGAGGTACGCATCAGAAGTCAGGATTTCAGGTTGGAAGCATCTGTGCTGCTGATAAACACCAAGGACCACTAGGGTAGAATACAGCTGCAGGCAATGTGGGACTAATCCAACCACGGGATGACGGGGATATTCCGCCACACGGGGGACTTCTCGATTGAGTTGGTGTCCCACTGGGGTCAACACCCAGACCAGGAACGCGATGGGGAGACCCAAATATGCGGTCCCACACACACCCAATCCCGCTGTACCTTGGTTCTCAACACACCCCCGCAGCGGGATGGCTTTGATACCATGTGGAAACCACCCGTCACCACACATTTTCCCAAAATCCTGAGGTAGTAGGAGGGGGGGACGGGGGTGCATAAACACCAAGGACCACCTGCTGCAGGCAATGTGGGACTAATCTAACCACAGGATGACAGGGATATTCCGCCACACGGGGGGCCCACCGAGGTCAACACCCAGACCAGGAACGCGATGGGGAAGCCCAAATATGCGGTCCCACACACACCCAATCTCGCTGGATCTTGGTTCTCAACAGTTTTCATCGACGACATTTTGGTGTACTCGCAATCGGAAGAAGATCATGCGAACCATTTACGGATGCTGTTGCACACCTTGAGGAGGAATCAGCTGAATGCCAAGTTCTCAAAGTTTGAGTTCTGGCTATCATCAGTGGCTTTTCCTGGCCATGTGGTGAGTGGAGAGGGCATTGCGGTGGATCCGTCAAAGATAAGAGCCGTGCGGGAGTGGCCGGTGTTGTCTTCGGTGGCCGAAGACAGGAGTTTCCTTGAAATGGCGGGCTACTACAGACGTTTTGTAGAAAACTTCTCACGGATCGCTTTGCCTCTTACCACATTAATAAGCAATGATCAAAAGTTCGTTTGGACGCCAGAGTGCGCGTGAGCTTTTGAAGAGCTAAAGAGTCGTTTGACCACGACGCCCATTTTGACGTCGCCATGTGGTACAGACGGCTATGAGATCTATAGTGATGCCTCAAGGAGCGGCTTAGGCTGCGTTCTTCTTCAGTTTGAAAAGGTGATCACTTATGACTCATGCCAGTTGAAAGTGCATGAGCGAAACTATCTCGTCCACGACTTGGAGTTGGCGGCGGTGATTTTTGCACTTAAATTGTGCCATCACTATCTATATGACGTGAAGATGGATATATTCACGGACAACAAGAGCCTAAAGTACCTTTTGGATCAGAAGGATCTCAATATGCGACAACGAAGGTGGATGAAGTTCCTCAGGGACTATACCTTTGATATTCGTTATACTCCCGGGAAGGGAAACGTTGTCGCAGATGCCTTGAGTCGTCGGACTCCAACAAAGGCAAATTGGTTGCAGATGCATGATGAACGTCTGATCCAGGAGTTGGAAGCGTTGAAGATTTCTTGTGTTGACAAGAATGCCACATCAAAGGCATACTTGAACTGGACAGAGGTCCAGTATGACCTTGCGGACAGGGTTCGGCGGGCAACGAAACTTGATGCAAGTTTGCAATGTTATGCAGTGGATGAGTCAAATGGCCAATTCTCCTAGGATTACGGCCTCTTGCGAAAAGATGGTCGTTTGTGCGTCGCAAGTATGGGTAAGTTAAGAGAAGAATTGATGTATGCGGCTCACTTTACGAAATACTCAATTCACCCAAGGAGCACCAAGATGTACAAAGACGCTCGTCGACCCCAAGCGACGTTACAGGGCTGCAGCCCGTGCCACGCAAACCCTTCTCCGGCCTGTTTCTCAGCACGACGGGTTTTTGAGAATGCCAGGTTTCGAACCCAGCACCTCCTTAACAAGGCACCTTCAACAGTCCTCATCACCAACTGAGCTGCAATTCCGGAATGGAAGTTTGGCCTTAACTTAAGCTGCGTTTGACGCGGCTTATCACAGCTTATTTTTTCCGATGAGGTTGGGCAAAAACGTCATTGTGGTAGAATGTATGTATGGTATCACAGATGTTACAAAAAAGAAATTAGTTTGAGGCATAAGATTTTGATATAACAATGACATTTTTATCCAAGCTCACCAGAACAAATAAGTCGCGATAAGCCGCGCCAAACGTAGCGTTAATTTCTCCTGCATTATTGCAAGATGTTGCATCAAGATAATAATTATACTATTCTTAACACAAAATTTAGAGCACAAAGTTTTCAAATTTGAATAGAAAAGTCATATAAATTATTATAAAACTGAATGTATATTGAGGCTTCCTTTGGCAAAGCTTATTGGCTCCGGTGAATTTGAGCAAAAACAACATTATTATAGATTGTATGTTTGACAAAATAAAGGTCATGATCGCTATCAATAAATCTTCTAATTTTGAGCATAAAATGCTTGAACCTTTTTAAGTGATGTTAAGTATTCACGAACGACGGTTCATGACAACCGCGATCACGACCGCTGCTGCGGCGCTGCCACACCAAAAGAGGCCCGAATATTACTAGAAAAAATAGGTTGCTTCTCCAAATGAATAGTTTGTTGTTTAATGAAATTTTATATATATATATATATATATATATATATATATATATATATATATATATATATATATATATATATATATATATATATATATATATATATATACTAGCATCTTCGAACGGGCTCCGCCCGTTCTCGATGCGTCGCTGCGGGCTTCGCCCGCAATCAAGCGGGCTTCGCCCGCAATCAAGCGGGCTTCGCCCGCAATCAAGCGGGCTTCGCCCGCTTGGCATTCCGGCGGGCTTCGCCCGCCCCCCGGGGGGCTTCGCCCGCTCCCCCGGCGGGCTTCTCCCGCTCGCCCGACATACAATTTTAAAATTTTAAAATTCAAAATTTTATTTTTTAAATAATTATTTAATAATAATATAAATTATTTAAATATTAAAAAAATTTAGAAAATCGGAAACAAAACCGCGCACGAGCAGCCGCCGCCTCCGTCAGCCGCCGCCGGCGATTTTAAAATTCAAAATTTTAATTTTTTGATTTTTAAATAATTATTTAATTATAATATTTATTAATAATATAGATTATTTAAATATATATATAAAAAAAGAAAATCGACCCCCCCCCCCCCCGCACGGGCAGGCGCCGCCTCCGCCCCTGCCGCCGCCGGCGGCCTGCCCGGCGCCCATCGGCGGGTTCGCCGGCCTCCGACGAACCCGCCGGGGGTTGTCCGGCGGCGAGCGGGCAGGGCCACCGGCGGCGGTGGCCCTGCCCGTGAGCTCCAAAACTGGAGCTCACGGAAAGTGCCACCGCCAGCGATGGCCCTGCCCGCTCGCCGCCGGACAACCCCCGGCGGGTTCGCCGGAGGCCGGCGAACCCGCCGGTTGGCGCCGGGCAGGCCGCCGACGGCTCCTCCGGCGGCGGCGGGGGTGCAGGGGTGAGGGGCGGGAGTGCGGAAATTGGGCATCGGGTTTCTCAGAAAATGAACAGTAAAATTTTGTGGGATTTGTTTAATTGCAGACCGATTTTTAGGAATCCAACGGTCAGATGCAATTTCTTGGAGATCGGACGTTGCAGATGATTTTCATGGTGTGATCCAAATATGCCTATTGTATTATATAATAAAGATATATATATATATATATATATATATATATATATATATATATATATATATATATATATATATATATATATATATATATATATATATACACTAACATCTTCGAACGGGCTCTGCCCGTTCTCGATGCGTCGCTGCGGGCTTCGCCCGCAACCAAGCGGGATTTGCCTGCTTGGCATTCCGGCGGGTTTCGCCCGCCCCCCCGGCTGGCTTCGCCCCCCCCCCCCCCGGCGGGCTTCGCCCGCTAGCCCGGCATAAAATTTTAAAAAATAAAAGTTAAAAATTTTAATTTTCTAATTTTTTCAATAATTATTTAATTAATAATAATAATATAAATTATTTTAATATAAAAAAATAAATTTTAATTTTCTGATTTTTTAAATAATTATTTAATTATTTATTAATAATATAAATTATTAAATATAAAAAAATAAGAAAATTTAAAAATAAAAAAAATAAATTATTTAACCGCGCGGACAGCCTCCGCCTCCTCTGTCGCCGGCGGCGGAGCCGCCGGCGGGCTGCCCGGCGCCCACCGGCGGGTTCGCCGGCCTCCGGCGAACCCGCCGGGGGTTGTCCGACGGCGAGCGGGCAGGGCCACCGCCGGCGGTGCCCCTGCCCGTGAGCTCCAAAACTGGAGCTGACGGGCAGGGCCACCGCCGGCGGTGCCCCTGCCCGCTCGCCGCCGGACAACCCCCGGCGGGTTCGTCGGAGGCCGGCGAACCCGCCGGTGGGTGCCGGGCAGGCCGTCGGCGGCTCCGCCGCCGACGACAGAGGAGGTGCGAGAGGAAGGGGCGGGAGGATGGGCGTATCGGGGGTTTTCCGGAAATGAACAGTAGCTTTGGGGGGTTGTTATTTGCAGGCCAATGTCTATGAATCAAACGGCCAGAAGCAATTCTTTGGAGATCGGACGGTCGAGATGAGATCCATGGTGTGATTCCAAATATGCATATTGTTTTAAATGATAAAGATATATATATATATATATATATACATATATACATATATATATATATATATATATATATACATATATATATATATATATATATATATATATATATATATATATATATATATATATATATATATATACATATATATAGATATATACATATATATACATATATATACATATATATACATATATATAGGCCTGCACAAAAGGCCCGGGCCCAGTGGGCCGGCCCGAGCCCGGCCCGGCGAAAGCCTTTTCGGCCCGGCCCGGAAAAAGCCCGGCCCGGGCCGAGACCGGGCTCAGGGCCCTTACAGGGCCCTGGTTTTGGGGGCTAGCCCGGCCCGATGCCCGGCCCGGGCCGGGCCGGGCAAAGCCCGAAAATCGGGCCGGCCTGGGCCCGGACCCGGGCCCAGGCGAAGCCCGGACCGGGCCCGCACGCCGGCCCGGTCCTGCTGCCAACGGCTCTAAGAGCCGTTGGAAATCCAACGGCTCTTAGAGCCGTTGGAACTGCAGCCAGCAGGGCTGCAGCAGCCCTGCTGGCTGCAGTTTTTTGGCCTAGGGCCTAGGCAAAAGCCTAGGCCCTAGGCCATTTTTTATTAAAAAAAAATAAAATTTTTTTTTTATAAAATCCCCCCCCCCTCCTACCCGATCCCCCCCTCTCTCTTCCACTCTCTCTCTCTCTCTCTCTCTCTCTCTCTCTTCCACTCACTCACTCTCTCTCTCTTCCACTCTCTCTCTCACTTATTCTCTCCCTCTCTTACTCTCTTACTCTCTCTCGCTGCATGGCATCCTCGTCCTCAACGCCGGCGTCGTCGACTCAAAGCACGACCGAAGTGGTGGAGCATAATCGGAGGGCGCCCGTCTGGGAGCATTTCGACAAGGTTAAAGTCGGCGACGAATTCAAGGCGCGGTGCAAGTTGTGCTCAAAGTTGCTAACTCTTACCGGCAACTCAACACTAGCGAGACACGCTAAGTCCTGTTTTGCAAAGCAAGCTCCCGAGTCCAGTCAGGGACAAATATCAGCATCAGGACAAATTTGGACGTACGATCAAGCAAGACAGCGAGACCTACAGGTGAAAAACGTCATCAGACGTGGGTTGCCATTCAGTCACTACGACAACGATGAGACGACGGAGTATATACACGAAGGGCTTCAGCCCAAATATCAACAGGTAAGTAGATCCACTATTAGACGCGACGCACTTAAATTATATTTTGACGCAAAACAAGATTTAATAAAATTTTTTGAAACTTTCGAGGGACGTGTGAGTTTAACGAGCGACGTTTGGAGTAGTAGCGTTAGGGTAGGGTTATCTTATATTTGTATAACGGCTCATTGGATCGATCCCGTTTCATGGGATTTAAATAAGCGCGTAATATGTTTTGAAGGTTTTGAATTTCCGCACACGGGTAAGGCTATATATTCAGTAATTATTAAATGTTTGCGTGAATTTAAAATAAAGGATAAAATAATGAGTATTTCTTTTGATAACGCTAGTAATAACAACACCGCAGTAGAGTGGTTAAAACGTGAATTAAAACCAATGCTCAACGGTGCGTTTTTTCACACTCGATGTGTGTGTCACGTTTTAAACTTAGTGGTACAGGATAGTTTAGAAGCTATGGAACCATATGTTGAGAAAATTCGTACTATGCTTAGATTTATTTATTGTACCAAACAGCGAAGTCAAGATTTTCGAAAATTTGTGATCGCACAAGGTCACAAATATTTGAAACCTCAATTTGATATGCCTGTAAGATGGAACTCCACATATAAAATGTTAAAAAGAGCGTTTCAACAAAAAACACTTCTTATGGAATATTACACTATGACAAATAATCATAATTTAACTGATAATGATTGGGACGTACTATTTCATTACATGGATTTATTAAAATGTTTTTATAGGGCGACTGTTTTTTTATCTGGTGTTTATTATCCCACTAGCTCGTTAGTAATTGAAAATTTTGTAAATATCGCACAAAAACTTAACTATTTTAAGCAACACTCCGGATGGCTTCCTTTAATTGAAGTAATAGAAGAAAAATTTTTAAAATATTATAGAGAAATGCCTCCTGCATTTTCATGCGCCGCCGCTTTAAACCCGTTATTCGCTGTAGACGGCGTAGAAAATTTAATAGATGAAATTAACGTTAACTTAGACATAAATATAAGTTTCGATGACGTTGACGACGTTAGTACTACTAAATTTAATTCTATTTTTACCGAATGTTTTAATTATTACGACAACTTATATGGCTCACGACCACGAGAAGAAATAACACAACCTAGGACAAAAGATTCTTTTACAAATAAAATTTTAGAATTAGCTTCCAGAAAAAAAGCACGCACATCGAGTAGTTTAAACGAATTAGGACTGTATACGAAAACACAATTTCGTGATTTTATGACTACGGAAGAGATCGAAAACTTCGATATCTTAAAGTGGTGGAAAAGTAAAGCTAATACCTATCCTATTTTGGCCTATATGGCCCGTGATTTACTAACAATTCAAGCTAGTACAGTAGCTTCGGAGTCCGCTTTTTCTCTTAGTGGCAGGATTTTGAACACGCGGAGGAGCCGACTAAATGAAGAATCACTCGAACTATGCATCTGCTACAAGGATTATTTGGATGCTACGAATAGGAAGCAACACATTTCAGCGTTGGAGGAGAGCTCCGAGGAAATTGAAGAGGAGATGGACAATCTGAATTTATAAAAATGTAATTTTTTTTATTATCATTTAAAATAATAAATTTCTTTTTTTTTCTATTTTTTTTTAAAGTGTAATTTTGTTTTTTAAAATTTCAATATTAATAAAATTTTTTATTCTAATTTTTATTTCATTTTTTTAATTTTTTTAATTTTTTTAAGTAATTTTTTTCTTAAGAGGGCCCGGCCTGGGCCCGGCCCGGCCCGGCCCGGCCTGGCCCGGGGGGCCGGCTCGGGCCCCTTCCCGGGGTCAAAGCCCGGGCCCGGCCCGAGCCCGATAAAGAAAGGGCCCGGGCTCGGCCCGGTTTGCAAAAGCCCGGGCCCGATCAGGCCCGGTCCGGGCCGGCCCGATCGGGCCTTTTGGGCAGGCCTACATATATATATACATATATATACATATATATATATATACATATATATATATATATATATATACTAGCATCTTTGAACGGGCTCCGCCCGTTCTCGATGCGTCGCTGCGGGCTTCGCCCGCAAACAAGCGGGTTTCGGCCGCTTGGCATTTAGGCGGGCTTCGCCCGCCCCGCGGCGGGCTTCGCCCGCCCCCGCGAAACCCGCCCTTCCGCCGGCCAAATTATAAAAAACTAAATAATATAATTATAATCGAATAACAATTTATTTAATAAAAAATAAAAAAAATGAAAGCCCGTCCCGCGGCGGGCTTCGCCAGCCACCGCGAAGCCCGCCCTTCCGCCGGCCAAATTATAAAATATCAAATTATATAATTATAATTTAATTAATAAAAAATAAAAAATAAATGATATAAAAAATAAAACAGAAACTCTAATTATAATTTAATAAGAATTTATTTAATAAAAAAATGAAAAAAAATAAAAACGGAAAATCCCGGCCCTTCCGCCTCCACCTCGCTGCTGCCAATGCCACCGGCGCCGGCGGCCTGCCCGGCCCCCACCGGAGGGTTCGCCGGCGTCCGGCGAACCCGCCGGGGGTGGTCCGGCGGCGAGCGGGCAGGGCCACCGCCGGCGGTGGCCCTGCCCGCTCGCCGCCGGACAACCCCCGACGGGTTCGCCGGAGGCCGGCGAACCCGCTGGGGGGCGCCGGGCAGGCCGGCGGTGGCGGCGGGGGTGAGACCGTGAGGGAGCGAGCTGAGAGGGAAAGTTGTGTATCGGGTTTTTTGGCTGGTGAACAGTGTTTTAAAAAAGATTTGGTTATTGGCAGACCTCCTGCTTTGAATCCAACGGCCCGTATTTGATGTAGCTTGATCGGACGGTCCAAATGAGATTCATGGTATGATTGAGATATGCATATTGTATTATATAATAAAGATATATATATATATATTTATTACATAATACAATAGGCATATTTGGATCACACCATGAAAATCATCTGGACCGTCCGATCTCCAAGAAATTGCATCTGACCGTTGGATTCCTAAAAATCGGTCTGCAATTAAACAAATCCCACAAAATTTTACTGTTCATTTTCTGAGAAACCCCAATGCCCAATTTCCACACTCCCGCCCCTCACCCTTGCACCCTCGCCGCCGCCGGCGGCCTGCCCGGCGCCAACCGGCGGGTTCGCCGCCGGCGGTGGCCCTGCCCGCTCGCCGCCAGACAACCCCCGGCGGGTTCGCCGGTGGGCGCCGGGCAGGCAGCCGACGGCTCCGCCGGCGGCGGCAGTGTCACAACCCGCATTTCCTCAACGAGTACATCGTATCAGAGCAAGAGGAACTACGGGTTATGATGTCACGTCGTGCAGGGGATAACTGCACACACTCAGGCAACTCTTGACGCTTACTTTATAAGTTGAAATTCAACAGTGAAATGTAAGAAAACTTTTGGATTGCATGGCTGTATCCCTCGGCCCTAGGTATCAAAAACTGTTTTTTGTACGCGGCGGAAATACTTTGTGTATTTATGATGAGCTCCTATATGCAGTCTAGAGTGATACTACTATAAGAACTCCTCTTTGTTTACGTCATTTGGAAAGTATGTGTTAGTTAACCAAAACATGTATGCATGATATACAATAGTAGGTTTTGTTAACTTCAAAATATCTAATGCACCCTACTAGAAAACCATCCCAAAAGCAAGTACATATCATTCCATCCAAGTGAGGTACATTAGCAGTCTAGTTCATATTTACGCAAAAGAAAACCACCAATGGGCGCCAACAAGCTGACACGAACCCATTGGGGTCCATGTATGTCTGTACAACAAAAAGAAGAACTACCTCGCTATGAATGCTCGGCTAGCTCCCAGGAAACGCCACCAACCAACCTATCCGCTCAACCGGCTACAACCTGCACCTGAGACATTCAAGAAAGAATACCTCAGCAATCAACCAAGATATACAAAAGAGAGCATGAATGTCATAATTTTTCACGAAAGGGCTTACCGACCCCACAGAGATGTGTCCCTGGCGCGAAAAAGTGCAAGCATTCCCTAAGAGGCCTCACCGAGTCCCTCATATGGACGCCGATTTGCTGGGGAATCGTGCAACTCGGCAAACAAAACAGCCACTCGCAAGCCCGCGGGAAAAACCATGCTCAAACTATAGTCAAAACCAACGTAACGCCCATCATGCGTACGTAATCAAAAAAAATCCGGGGCGTTACAGGCAGGGGCGGAGGCGGCGCCTGCCCGTGCGGGGGGGGGGGGGGGGGGGGTTCGATTTTCTTTTTTTTATATTTAAATAATCTATATTATTAATAAATATTATAATTAAATAATTATTTAAAAATCAAAAAATTAAAATTTTGAATTTTAAAATCGCCGGCGGCGGCTGGCGGAGGCGGCGGCTGCCCGTGCGCGGTTTTGTTTCCGATTTTCTAATTTTTTTTAATATTTAAATAATTTATATTATTATTAAATAATTAAATAATTATTTAAAAAATCAAAAAAATAAAATTTTGAACTTTAAAATTTTAAAATTGTATGCCGGGGGAGCGGGCGAAGCCCGCCGGAATGCCAAGCGGGCGAAGCCCGCTTGCTTGCGGGCGAAGCCCGCAGCGACGCATCGAGAACGGGCGGAGCCCGTTCGAAGATGCTAGTATATATATATATATAGTCATGTCCAAAAGGCCCGGGCCCAGTGGGGCGGCCCGAGCCCGGCCCGGCGAAAGCCTATTTCGGCCCGGCCCGGAAAAAGCCCGGCTCGGGCCGAGACCGGGCTCAGGGCCCGGGTTTTGGGGGCTAGCCCGGCCCGATGCCCGGCCCGGGCCGGGCCGGGCAAAGCCCAAAAATCGGGCCGGCCTGGGCCCGGACCCGGGCCCGGACGAAGCCCGGACCGGGCCCGCAGGCCGGCTCGGACCTGCTGCCAACGGCTCTAAGAGCCGTTGGAACTGCAGCCAGCAGGGCTGCTGCAGCCCTGCTGGCTGCAGTACTTTGGCCTAGGGCCTAGGCAAAAGCCTAGGCCCTAGGCCATATTAAAAAAATATAAAAATTTTTTATTAAATTTTTTTTTATAACCCCCCCCCCTCTACCCGATCCTCTCTCTCTCTCTCTTCCACACACTCTCTCTCTCTCTCTCTCTCTCTTCCACTCACTTTCTCTCTCTCTCTTCCACTCTCTCTCTCACTTACTCTCTCCCTCTCTTACGCTCTTACTCTCTCTCCTTGCATGGCATCGTCCTCCTCAACGCCGGCGTCGTCGACTCAAAACACAGTCGAAGTGGTGGAGCATAATCGGAGGGCGCCCGTCTGGGAGCATTTCGACAAGGTTAAAGTCGGCGATGAATTCAAGGCGCGGTGCAAGTTGTGCTCAAAGTTGCTAACTCTTACCGGCAACTCAACACTAGCGAGACACGCTAAGTCCTGTTTTGCAAAGCAAGCTCCCGAGTCCAGTCAGGGACAAATATCAGCATCAGGACAAATTTGGACGTACGATCAAGCAAGACAGCGAGACCTACAGTTGAAAAACGTCATCAGACGTGGGTTGCCATTCAGTCACTACGACAACGATGAGACGACGGACTATATACACGAAGGGCTTCAGCCCAAATATCAACAGGTAAGTAGATCAACTATTAGACGCGACGCACTTAAATTATATTTTGACGCAAAACAAGATTTAATAAATTTTTTTGAAACTTTCGAGGGACGTGTGAGTTTAACGAGCGACGTTTGGAGTAGTAGCGTAAGAGTATGGTTATCTTATATTTGTATAACGGCTCATTGGATCGATTCCGTTTCATGGGATTTAAATAAGCGCGTAATATTTTTTGAAGGTTTTGAATTTCCGCACACGGGTAAGACTATATATTCGGTAATTATTAAATGTTTGAGTGAATTTAAAATAAAAGATAAAATAATGAGTATTTCTTTTGATAACGCTAGTAATAACAACACCGCAGTAGAGTGGTTAAAACATGAATTAAAACCAATGTTCAACGGTGCGTTTTTTCACACTCGATGTGTGTGCCACGTTTTAAACTTAGTGGTACAAGATAGTTTAGAAGCTATGGAACCATATGTTGAGAAAATTCGTACTATGCTTAGATTTATTTATTGTACCAAACAACGAAGTCAAGATTTTCGAAAATTTGTGATCGCACAAGATCAAAAATATTTGAAACCTCAATTTGATATGCCTGTAAGATGGAACTGCACATATAAAATGTTAAAAAGAGCGTTTCAACAAAAAACACTTCTTATGGAATATTACATTATGACAAATAATCATAATTTAACTGATAACGACTGTGACGTACTATTTCATTATATGGATTTATTAAAATATTTTTATAGGGCGACTGTTTTTTTATCTGGTGTGTATTATCCCACTAGCTCGTTAGTAGTTGAAAATTTTGTAAATATCGCACAAAAACTTAACTATTTTAAGCAACACTCCGGATGGCTTCCTTTAATTGAAGTAATAGAAGAAATTTTTTTAAAATATTATAGAGAAATGCCTCCTGCATTTTCATGCGCCGCCGCTTTAAACCTGTTATTCGATGTAGACAGCGCAGAAAATTTGATAAATGAAATTAACGTTAGCTTAAACATAAATATAAGTTTCGATAACGTTGACGACGTTAGTACTACTAAATTTAATTCTATTTTTACCGAATGTTTTAATTATTACGACAACTTATATGGCTCACGACCCCGAGAAGAAATAACACAACCTAGGACAAAAGATTTTTTTACAAATAAAATTTTAGAATTAGCTTCCAGGAAAAAAGCACGCACATCGAGTAGTTTAAACGAATTAGGACTGTATACGAAAACGCAATTTCGTGATTTTATGACTACGGAAGAGATCGAAAACTTCGATATCTTAAAGTGGTGGAAAGGTAAAGCTAATATCTATCCTATTTTGGCCTATATGGCCCGTGATTTACTAACAATTCAAGCTAGTACAGTAGCTTCGGAGTCCGCTTTTTCTCTTAGTGACAGGATTTTGAACACGCGGAGGAGCCGACTAAATGAAGAATCAC
>CM077156.1:188512735-188687735 GCA_039583875.1 Platanthera guangdongensis | reverse complement strand
ATCACGCACTTAGGCGTGATTTAATTAATTAATCCCGCCTAAGTATGCGGGATTAAATCCCGCCACTTAGGAGGGATTAAATCCCGCCTAGTTAGGCGGGATTAATCCCGCCTAGTATCCCGCCTAAGCGGGATTTAATGCCTAAGTGCAGCATTAATCCCGCATAAATGCGGGATTAATGCCGCCTAATTAATCTCGCCTGAGATTGTATTAATTGCAGGCGAAATTTAGTCCCACACCGTCTGCGCATGTTTCATTTTCGGGTATATATGCTTTTGTTCAAGTTACAATGGCGTGCCTGAAACTCTGGCGGGCCGCAAAATCCAGCGGGCTTCTTTACCAAAATTTGGGCTTATTTTTGGCCCGCAAATTGGAATGAGGTGGCGGGTTGTAGGGTGCCCTAAAAAGTATATTGGTTTGATACGCCCTATATAGGTTTAGGAGACCTAAGAAAAAATATGAACGGCCCTGATTCGTTGTTGTGATCGAACGATTACGATCAAATGTTTGATTTATATTCAACGGTCATGATCTGATTCTGATACATCTTTATAATAGATAAATAATATATATATATATATATATTACTAATATATAAAAATATATCTTTAAGATATGATGATGTAATGATGTGTGGACCATTAAATCAATCATACCACTTCATTCAATCATTTTATCATGTCTTTATTTTTATTTAATTAAATAAAAATCTCTCCCTTAAAAGGCAGAATAAGAGGATCCAGATACTCTCCATTTCGTTAGAAATGGAGGGATACTCTCGAAATGGAGGGGATCCATTTCAAGATCCGGTGGATAAGAGAAAAGTGTAATACATATAATGACTTGCACTTTTTTGCTTAAAAGGAAAATATAAAAGGTTGGAAAAACTGAACCCATCAGATCCTCTTCCACTCTATCTGGACCATGAACGAAATGGAGAGGATACTGATATGAATAGGGGGTGATGTACTGCACCGTGCATTGCGCCATCCAATGGCTGTCAGTGCGTCAGCACTCGCTCCGAGATGCGTGCGCGAAATGAATGCACTCGCAGCCGTTGGATGTGCTGCACTGCACAGAACAGTACATCACCCCCGGCTTCCCTCAAGAAGCCCCAAGAACTGTGCGCTCCGGAGACTGCGAATGACGAGAGTGTCGTCCCGCCGGCCAAGGCACTTTCGAGGTCGGGCTGACCGGATAGTGTCTTTGGCCTCAAGGGCCCGTGCATGACCATTTTTATCTATATTTAAATGTTATTTCATTTAATTTTGTGCCCCAATAATTAGCTTAGGACTTTTTTTTTGTGTGAAATACTCTTGTTTTATTTTTCATATAATAACAAGCATACAACCATATTACAAAGACAACCCACAAGCACACTCACAATATACAGTCCAAACACCAACTCTTGGCCTTCACACAAGCTAGATCCTCTTAGAAGAAAAACTTCGAGGACCATCTTATTCTAGTAGCCATGCATGGATTTTAAGCGTAGGTGCCCGGATTTGCTACAAGGTATTCTTCCACTGCCTTAATAGTCTTGATGAAGCCTTCCTTGGCCTTCTCCACATCCTCAAAGACGTCGGCTCCATGAATGACTTTATGCTTCACCTCCAACTTGACGATGGACCCGCTCCCCTTCGCTTCCACCTTGATGTGGGAAGTCGCAGACTCCAACTTCTTGCCCAAATGTCCGCCCTCCACCAGCGTAATCTTCAGTTCTAGCTTCTCGTGGTCTATGAATTCAAGCTTCTCCTTCACAAAGCTAAAGGGCACCGCTGCAACCATAAAAATATAGCCCTTATATAAAGTATACCATAGAATTATGCGGTCGTTATATATCTATATCTATACATACATACAAAAAAGTATCGGTGACCGTTGCGATTGCACGGTGTAACATCTGCGATCATTCAAATCAAACTTGATCGTCCTTTTTTTATTTTAATCATTAGTTGTTTTTATTGAAATTAATAAAACAATAGAGTTCTGACAATTAATTAAATGAGGGCGAAATTAATAAAACAAAATTAATTGAAGAATAATTAAACACAAAATTTTCAAATAAAACATTAAATAAACACTTCATTAATTAATTAAACTCTTGATTAACGCTAAAATGATGTCATCACAAAAAAATTTATATTTATAAAAACCGACTCTTCTATTTAAGAGCCGGGGGAAGGCGAAGTCCGCTGGGGACGGGTTTCACTGTCGCGGGGGGCACGGGGGGCCCCCGTGCACTGTCACTTGTTCTATACAAAAGGAATACTTCTGAGGACCATGATGAAACCGTGAAGAACCATCAAAGCAATCCTAACCATTCATCACATCGAATATATATAATTTTTTCTAATATACTTGCTCTCACACAATTATAAAAAAAGAATGATGCCGAGATTTGAATCACCGACCTATAACACTAATAAAATACTCTTAGGCTTCGTTTGGCATGGTGGTGGCGGTCGTAAACGCAAGGGTTAAACTGTCATTAATTCATTTAAGGATTGTCTAACAAACAGTGGAGGATGCAGAAATTATATTCTGTGTATAGTAGGCAGAGTATAAAATTATTCGATAAAATAAATTGATTTTCAATATGTCTATATTACATTAATATATTGTCTATATTACATTAATATCACACAATTATTAAAAATAGTGTATCCGTTTGGGAAAAACAACATCATTTACCTCAATTTATTATTCTTTATTGATTATTTGAATATTATCATCTCTTTTAAATATTTTAAATATTTCACACAATAACTTAATAAAAAATCATTTATATGAAAAAACTTTAAACAACTAATTTGTTTATAAAATAAATAAACAACAATATAATAACTAATTTGTTTAAGAAAACAATAAGAAACAACATAACAATAAATTTATTTATAAATAAAATATAAAAAATAACATAACAATAAATTTATTTATAAATTGTTTTGACAAAAATAAAACAATGAATTTGTTTATAACAAAAACCTAAACATCGATATAACAATAAATTAATTTTAATATTATTTTAAATAACAACATAATAAAGAGCTTGTTTATAAAAAAAACATGTAAACAATAGCATTACTAACCTTATTTATACAAAAAAATATTGTTGATAGGAATTGAATCATACACCTCTAAATTACTAAAAAAGCTACCAACTATACCAAGAAATAAATTTTAACTTACATATTTTTTTTTATATATTAGATTATAATGAATTTGTCATGGTAAACCCATTTTCTATTACTGAAAGATAAAATTTTTAAAATTCAGTGTGTGAGACCGCCCACGGTCGGCCAAATTCGGGTCCGCCCCTAGGTAACAAACATCATCTGTTTAAAAGTAAAAGTTAATGAAGTTTCTTAGGTAGGCGTTAACGAATGACAATTTAACCCTCATATTCATGACTGCCACCACCATGCCAAACCGAGCCCTAATCAAGCAAACCAAATAGCTTTTATGTAACCAACACAATTTTATGATATATGTATAGTAGTACATGTATAAGAATATATATAGCAGTTGGTGTTATGAGAGTGGACCTGGGGTGAAGTCGATCTGGCGAATGCTGCCGGGAGCGCCGTTGCCGGAAAGGACGGTGACGCCGGTGATGATGTCGGGGAGGAGTTTGGGGCCGAGATTGTGCCAGTCGGTGAACGCGGCCTTGAAAAGCGGGACGGCCGGGGCTTTGGACTCCACCTCTAACGACCAGCTCGAACTCATCTTCACTGCAACCCTGATTATTAATTTTCTTAATTGGTTGCTGCAGGTGTGGAAATGAAGGTGATATGGCTGGGTTTTTATAGTGATTTTAGTGCTTCAAACGAAGGCAGCGTGTTTGATCGTCTATTGACCGTTGGTCATGCACGTGGGAAAATGGAGAGAATCGACGGTGTGTGTATTGTTGAGATATAAATATTATTCAGACGTGTAAAGTTGTTGGGTTAGTAGTCGTTAACTAGGATTAGGAAGCGTTAATCGCAGTTTGGTATATTAAAATATATGCACTTGGTACGTATTTTTTTTGTCTTTTTCGAAAAAAGACAAATTAAATTAAAAAAGGCATCTGTTTTTGAATATGCCTACTTTTTGAATGGGAATTGTTAAAATCAAATTAAATTTGACTATTAGCAGGAATTTATATATTTTGAGAAATATTAGATGCAAATTAAAATTTTAACCACAAACTAATATTTTTACCAAATCAAAATAATACAGACTATATAAATAAATGTTATAGACAAAAATTTTTTTTATGACATTTCAATATACCGATCAGTTCAACAAAATAACATGTTTATAATGTAGAAATACCATTCTCTATAAGTTTTTCCTCCGCCAAACACGATTCTGAAAACCATATACAAAATTGAAGTTTGATAGTGTCCCCATGAAATTTCCGAGCCGATCCGGTCCAAGAACAAGGGAGTCCAACCAGACCAGTATCGTGCAGAAAACTGCAAGTGCATGAAAAGATTGGAAGAGCACGCCAGGACCACGCCCGAGGGCGCACGGCCAGCCCCCGCGCGACCTGCCCCTAGGGGCGCGCCAGTGCGGCCTGCACGCGGGCGGCCGGCCAGAGCGGCCCCCAAGCCGCGCGCCCGCTTGGCCGCGCCAGTGCTGACTGCCGCCGGCGGCGCTGGCCGCAACCCCCGCATCCGGGCACCTGCCCGGGCTGCCCGAACTGCCCTGGGGAAAGGGGGGGGGGGGGGGGGTACACCTGTCATTTCGGCAAAGTGTTCAATCCACATGATCGAAATGGAGCAACGCCATTTGCCAACATAAATATAATTACTCTCCAGCGCAATTACCATCATGACCCTCCAAAAAACTATAAATATGCCCCCAAACTTTCATTTCAAGCTAAGCAACTCTAAAGGTAAGAAAAAGATCTGAAGTTTTCCGACGAGTTCGTGAACTTAGGCCGATTCTCCGCTTAGGAATTCACTCTGTGCTTCTCCTTGCGCTATGGATTTCTCACGTCTCAAGTGACGTCAACCACCTTTGCGAGAGCGTTCCCATCTAGGCTCCGCATCAACGAGAGCACTATCTCTTGGAGCTCTGTGGACTTTGAAGATTTTCCAGCCGGAACGCTCCCAACAAGGTTCCGTGAGTTCGACGTCATCTCATGGTCAGAGCGCTTCCATCAAGACTCTGAGAACTTAGTCATTTCTTCCTCATTTTTTGTCCTTGCAACAGAGTAGCAACCTGTCGCCCTCCGAGATCAAACAATTTCTGTAACACGTCAAGAAGCTAGTGGATTTTGGCTCGCCACAGTACCAACCACGTAGTTTTCCACCCTTTCCGGGTTTTCCACGTCAAAAAACGTCTCTTATCCATTGCTGCGATTTTCTTTGACTGTTGCGCGTCAAATTTGACTCCGAGCTAAGACGGTCTGCTTCTCTGGACCAGGAAAAAACTAGGTGTCCCACAACAAAGTTAGAAACTAACAAATGAAAATTTAAGATTAGAAACTAAAAAACAAATCTGAAAATGAAAATCAAATGAAAAATGAACTGAAATCCGAATTTGAAAATTAAATAAAAATCTGAAATGAAAATCAAATCAAAAATCTGAAATGAAAAACCAAATGAAAATCTGAAATAAAAAACCAAATGAAAATATAAAAATGAAAAGCTAAATGAAAAACAAAATTTTAATCTGTAACAATAAGCAGGTTTCTATTATTCCTTGAAAATCCCCCAAATATTGAGGTTTTTGTGTCGAGCGGCTCGCCAGAAGCCTCACAAACCACCGTCGACTATAGAGGCAGCGTGAGAGGCCACTGAAGAAGCGACGAGAGAAGCGATGGGAGATACGATGGGAGAGGGTATGGGATAGGCTGCGGGAGAGGCAACGTGGGTAGGGTCTCCAAAGTCTTCTCCATCCGGCGAAACACAAGAGGGTTTGCGATTTGGGGGCTTATGGTTTGCATAAAAAAATAAGAGAAAAAATTTGGTTTGGTTTGTAAGACTTTTGGTTTGCGAATAGCCAATTTTAAGTTGCCCTTAACAATTTCCTTTTTGAATATGCCTACTTTTTTACACGGGTTTTTGGCACTTAACACTCTTCAATTGAGGGTGTTTGCCACATTGCACCCTCATATTGAATCTTTGACACTTTGCACCCTCTAAAACCCCAAATGCATCCTAATTCTATTAAAATCATTTATTTTAAAACCCCTAATGCACCCTCTAAAACCCCAAAATCCAATTGGAGGGTGCAAAGTGCCAAAATTTTAAACTTGGGGTGCAATATGCCAAACACCCTTAATTGAAGGGTGTTAAGTGCCAAAATTCCTTTTTACACAGTAAAACTATTAGTTGCCACACAACGGTCTCGTCACGTGCGAGTGAAAATTTAGTCGTGCAAATACTGCAAGCACTATTTTTAATGTTTGAAATACTTCAAGTACTATTTTTACAGCAATGTTAATAGCACCTCACTATTGGCTAATAATATCCGCCAAAAAAATCAAAATAGTTCATTGAAATGACTGTTAATAACGACAAGTGCTATTAACATTATCCTATTTTTACGATGATTTCCACAGTTTAATTTATATGTGGTCCTTAATACTGAGGGCCGAGCCGTTACAATGATATTGCGACATACCGTTACAACGATATGAGAGCCGGATCTCATACTACTTAAGAGGGTCATATAGACAAGAGAGCAAAAACATTATAAATTATTTTTTTTGCAAAATATTTGAATCATTTTTGGTAAAAAAACATTATTTGAATTTTTTTAAAATTAAACGTATATTTTAAATTCTCTCTATTTTTAATTTACGGGAAATTAGTAAACAATGGTGCATTGTTGAAATTCTCCTAGATGTGGAAAGAGGCTATACATTATTAATCGGATGTACATGCTTTTAAATATGGCTTCATGCATCCTAGGTTTAATGAAGGCGGCTTAAATTTGCACGTGATCTTTAAAGAAATAAAATCAAATGAATTGTTGATATTTGGGGAGGTTTTAAAAGTCGGACTGAAAATGGGATCCGAAATCGGGTTGAACTGTTTATACATAAGTAATAAGTAATATTATTTCATCATGTAATAATACAATAGTTGTTGCGGGTTATCCGGTTTTCCTTCGGTCAAGAGAATCGGACCGCCTTAGCTTGCAGTTGGAACGACAAGCAAACAATCAATAAAAAACAGCAGCAGTGACAAGAGGCTTTTATACTGTAAAAAACCCGGAAATGGTGAAATACCACATGACCGGATCTGTGTCGGACCAAAATCAACTATATAGTTTGAGGTTACAAGTACTGAACATCTCCTCGAAGGGTGACAGGTCACCTCTCCGTTATAAGCTTTAAGTACAGAAAGAACATGAAAATAATCTTAGTCCACAGAACTTTGAATAGAATGTTCTCCGGAGTGCTTCATTCTTCTGGAGCAGAAAATTGGCTGTCTTTGGGGCTTAGATGAGCGCGTATTTCTGGAGAAAATTGCTAAGCTCTTGAAGATTTCAAGTCCGTGGAATTCGGAGGCGAGCGTCCTAGCTAGACAGTATTCTTCTGATGTCTTCCCTTGAGCTCACAGACGCAGCCACGCGAGTACTCGTGCGGGGGCGAGCCGCAGCCGCGCGCCGCGGGTGGGGGGGGGGGGGGGGGGGGGGGGGCTCGTGCTTGTGCCGGTTTTGCTTTCACGCACTTCCTCTCGCGTGGATGCTTGGCCTCCTACGACTCGATTTGGGAAAACTTAGGGGAACTCCATCAATAATATAGGGGATTGTTATAAGTAAACTATTATATGCTAATAGCACCTAAAAAACCCCGGTTTTTTCTCCTTAAAATCCCTTTTTCTTTTCTTTCCGCTTGCTGTGCGCAAACCACTATTCTCCCTCCCATAATCGCGATTTTAGGGTTCGTCATTTTCCCGCACAGGCGATTCGCTGCGCCCGACGACAAGCTGCGACCGGCGACCGACGAGTAGTGGCGAACGGCGACTAGCGTGCGCCAGATTCCTCCTTTTTGGGCTTGTGGATCTCCTTCCAGAACGATCAATTCTAAGGCTAAGGTAAGCCGACCGACTTCAAGTGTTTTGAGAGCTACTATCAGACTCTTCATCACTAGAGTAATCTTTCTTTTTCAAAGCCACAGAGCCATTCTTAACTGCAGCAGCCGACAGTTTTTTAGCAGAAACTGCAGGTTTTATTTCCAGAAAGTGACATCAACATTAAAATCAAATAATGTTCATATATAACTCAAAACATCTCTATAATTGTGGAGATGTATGTTAGATGTTCAGTACATCTCTATATTGTTGCTACAATGCTTCATGTGAACTGATATTGGATGAATTAAATGTCAACATTCAAAATGGTTTCTGATATGTTTTTACTCGATTTTAATTTTATTGTGCATCTTATCCATATGCACCGTTAATCAACAAACAAAAATCTCAAAGAAAAACAAGTTACTTTGCAAAATGAAGAATTGTGAAATTTTAACAGAGAAAGCATATACTGCACAAACTAGAATTGTGGAATTTTAACCGAGAAAGCCTATATTGTTTTCAGGAGTGTTTTAGCATAATGCTTGTTGAAGAAAAATGTCAAAGTTCTCTTGAATTTAGGTAATCATGTTTTGTTCATATTTTTTGTAAGATTTTCTAAGGTTGTTATAACTTTTCTCTTAAAAATTCATGCTTTGTTTCAGCTTACAAGTGAATATTTGGTCTCACTTTCAAACTGATATCACATTTCCGTCATGTGAAGAGCTAGTTGATTGGATTCGTAATGTCGCTAAATCTCTTAGTTTTGCTATTTCTATTAAAGGATCAGATAAATTATCTGCTGGTAGAACTAGACCACATGTATTACTGGGTTGCTATAGAGATAGATTTTATCGTACTAACCAATGCAAGAAAGGGTGGGTCAAAACAAGCGTGAGAAGAAAACAACCTATAAATGATGTGGTTGCCCATTTTTGTTGATCAGACAAAAGGAAGCTTTGTGTGAGAAGTGGAAACTTGAAGTTAAGTGTGGCACACATAATCACGAGTTGGTACATATAGAAGCACATGCTATCGCTGCAAGATTAAATACGGAGGAACAAAAAATTGTGCAAGATATGTACGCATCTAATGTAAAACCTCAAAAAATACTTTCCACTCTTAAAAAGAGGGATCCAAATAATAGTTCAGTCATGAGAACTATATGCAATGAGAGACTTAGACTGCATAAAAGGAATTGAAAGGAGGTACACCAATATAGTTTTTGTACAACTGTATAAGTGGCACATGTTATGTCAGTTTTAGCAAGGTGAATGAAAGGACACACAATTCAGAGAGATTATTTTTTGCCTATCCTACTGCAATTCGTCTTAGCAAAATATTTTCAAGTGTGTTTTTGCTTGATTGCACATACAAGACGAAGATGCTTTGTCTCCCTTTGTTGTCCGTCATTGGAATGAAATCAACTCAACAAACATTTTTCTCTGTATTTGTATTTTTATCAAATGAAACTGAGAGCAATTATAGGTGGACACTTGATCATTTCAAAAGCATTTTAGATCAGAAAACATTACCTTTAGTGCTTGTAACTGATTGGGAGTTGGCATTGTTGAACTCAATCAAGTTCTGCGTCCCAAATTCAAAGCACGTACATTTTATGTCAAGTACACATTTATAGGAACATATTGACAAATTGTAAGAAGTATTTTAAGGAGAGGAAAGAATGTGAAAAGTTTCATGGTGAGTGGTAGCAGTTGGTTGATGCTAGAATTGAGAATGAATTTCATATGTGGTATAATGACATTATCTCAATATATTCCTCTACATATCCTAATGTCGTTGCATATGTTAGCTATACATGGGTGGAACCATATAAAGAATATTTTGTTTTGGGGTGGATTGACAAGTATCTGCACCTAGGAAACTCAACAACAAATCGTGTCGAGAGTGCACATAGTCAGTTGAAAAAGTTTCTTGAAGTCTCTATTGGCAACTTGAGAACAATTTGGAGGGCATTTGATCAAATGATTGATCTAAAACATACAAAAATTAAAAGATCATTTGACCATAGTACAATGCAATCAAGCAAAGAGTTTCACAGTATACTATATTCCGATCTATTGGGCCGTGTTTCACTCCAGGCATTATCCATCATAAAGGAAGAAGAAAAAAAAAATATAACCGCAACGAGTGTGCTTGTAAAGAGAAATGCACCCATCTTAATCGGTTTACATTGGAACTACCATGTGCTCATGAGTTGATCTTCCATATCACACAGAGGAAATCTTACCCGTTATGGTTAATACATAAACATTGGAAACAGATGAATATACACGACATCAAACCTGAATCCGAAAGCCAAACAAATGAAAATGAAAAAACTGGAAAGTATGACATAGATATTGAGATTGAAGGGATTAAAAAAAGGTTTCAAAATATTTCTGAACATCAACAATCGGAAATGAAGAGAAAATTATGGGAAATCATGGATCCGGGTTCAAGCCTTACAATTGAGCCATATTTACCTATCAAGTTAAAGGGACGACCAAAAGGAAGTACAAAAAATTTAAAGAGAACATAAGAAATACAAAGCGCGAGCCATCATTTTTTGGGCATGTTCTGATGGATGCTCTACTCTCGTTGCGAAATTTGAAGAAATCATCTAGAAGTTAAATAAGTCATTAAACAATTGTTTTGATCGGATACGTCGACAACTTCCACTACAATATGCTGAAAATTTGGTAGATGTTTATTATGCGGCATCTGACGGACATTGTAGTTACCATGTTATTGCAGAAGCTTTGAATATATCTGATGACTGGCTTAAAGTTAGAAGTGATCTCTCCACTGAGTTTAGTACAAAGGAAGGCATTTACGGTCACATTTTGGGAGTTCCAAGATGCAAAGAATTGATTGATTCATTACATTGTCTTATCATTCCAGCACCTTTGGAGAAGTGGATGTCCATGCCGGACATGGGATTGGTCATCTCGTCATGCTACAATGTTTGTGTGGTTGTTGTTTCAAATGGTCAAAACATAACTTTTTTCTCATTGGATTCTGCGATTCCTTCCAACATAAGCTCATTTTCATTGGATTTATAAATAATAACCATTTTGTTGGCCTCTGAATGAAAGATGATAGATGTTCGTTACCTCAAATTTATTCAACTTGGAGGAGATTTCATTATCCAATTGCTAGTTCTTGGGAAACTACTTACGCTTTGCGTTTACATTGAAAAAGACCAAAAATATTAAGTGTTACCCTCATATTTGTCTTTTTATCTTTATTTGCGATATATTAAAAATGTTCTTAAACTTCTATTTTAGTATAATAGATTGTTATTTTGAAGAGATTGAAGACTTACACTACAAGTTGGAAAACATATTCAATGAAATCAATATGGTATGTCTTTATAAAATATTTGAAAAAAATGACTACCATTAGTGCATACAGTACTAACTAATGTTTTTTTTGTGGCAGAATATATGGTTATCTGAAGAGCTTGGATATTTTGAACAAAAAAGATGGAGATGTTCATCCATATTTTAAAATTTTGTAATATTTTAGTGCAAAAAAAATCAAAACCTTAATTTTGGATCAACCTCCTTTTTTGGTAGAATCATTTTTTATTTTATTTTTGATCATCGTTTGCTAATAACTAACAAATGTGTTTGCTAATAGTTATTGTCAAAAAAGATGATTTGCTAATAACCAAGAATTGCTAATAGCCAAACATGATTTGCTTATAACAATTCCCATAATATATTCTATGAAATATGAATATCAATATATTAAAAATAAAGATATGATAAATAAAGTGTCACACATTAAGTTGAAGTCATAAAATGAGGAACCATATAAGACATATTCATTAAAGCACGTGAAGATTTGATATTTTTGAAATAATAGACAAAAACTAAAATACTCGGGCACCATCATCATATTATATCATCAAAATCATAGCCAGTAAATAATTCCCCGTCAAAAGCTTCAAGATTGACATGTTCAAGAGCAATCTCAGTACACATCTCATCTACAAATAATTTATTAAAAAAAATCAGTTACATCACAATCATTTAATAAAAAAAATAATAAAATAGATTTATGTAGCAAAATATACAAACTTATCATTTATTTGTTCATTATGTAGACCACTTGGTTGAGCCTCCCAATCAACTGGTATAATATATTTCTCGTAAATATATATTATTTTTCAACTCATTATAATTATGTTCTAGAGTCGGATCTTTCTTGACCACCCACAAATCTATTGAATTAATCCCGGCATAATCAATATGATCATATTTCTTTTTCTTGAAATATACATACATACCCTACCAGAGAACCAAGATGCTTGAGTCAAGCGATCACAATTAAACATGCTACAAAGTACAACAAAATTGAATTTATTTAAATAAAGATCAAATATTAATACATATCCCTCATAAATCAAGTCCGCGAGTCTTTTGATGCTCAAGATGATTTTTCGGTTTGTATGAATTTGTTCAAAGACACTCCAATTTTGTTCACTCAAATGATGAAGAAGCACTTTAGTCGAACATTGTCCGCCATTCATCTATAGGAATGATAGGACGTTGAATTAAAATATTATAAGAGATTCAAAGCCACGTCATTCAGCTAAAAAATTTCTTTCATGTACATCGATTCCTGTCCCAGGTTTCTCAAAATCCAAAGGAAACTCTAGAAGTTCGGGATTGTTACCTCCAAAAGTTTCATGTGATGGCAGAGCAGGAGCAGAATGGTAGAGCCATCAATAAGTAGGGTTACATTAGTGAATAGATTCCCACATGTGCAAGAGTTGGGGAATGAGCTGATTCCCGAGCCGGACAGTCGGGCGTAGGTGTGATAATGTTTCAAGACGCGTCTGAATTGCTAAGTCCACGCGGACTGGTATTGTTATCCGCTCAGTTGGGAGGACTGGTTGTTCTTTCCGCCTATGCAGATAGATGGTTATTGTGGCGCACTGATTGTGGTATCCGCATATGTGTGGATAGGTGGTGCTAGCTGCAGGATGACAGACGATTATCCTATCGTACTCGTGTACTTAAAGCCCGATCGGGCGGGGCTGGGCCCGGCCTGATCGGGCCCGGGCTTCTGGCCAACCTGGCTCAGCACGGGCACTAGCTGGAGCTTGGCCGGGCTCGGGCGCCCTCTCGAAGAGGAGGCCTGATAAGGCCCTTCAGGCCGGGCTGGGCAGGGCCTGGGTCGGCCTGATTTAACAATAGGCGGGATTAATCCTGCCTAAATGACTATTTAAGCGGGATTAATCCCGCTAAATCAGGATTAATCCCGCCTATTTCCGAATATAGGCAGAATTAATCCCGCCTATTTTAGGCGGGATTAATCCAGCCTAAATGCTTATTTAGGCGGGATTAATCCAGCCTAAATGCTTATTTAGGCGAGATTAATCTCGTCTAAATTGGGAAATCTCGCTAGCTGGCGGGATTTCTACCGGGCTGGGTGTCGGGCCCAGGCTAGGCCTGGTGCCCCGGCTTGCCCGGGCCTGGCCCGGGTTGGGCTTGCCCGAGCCTGGCCCGGGTCGGGCTTGCCCGAGCCTGGCCCGGGTCGGGCTTGCCCGAGCCTGGCCCGGGTCGGGCTTGCCCGAGCCTGGCCCGGGTCGAGCTTCGGGTCGGGCACCAAGTGAAAATGAGGGCCCACTAAGGCCCCAAGCTCGGCCTTGGCCCGGGCCGGGCTTCTCTTGGGCCTGGGCCAGTCGGGCTTTTCCGAGCCGAGCCTGGGCGGGCTTTTTGCACACGACTATCCTATCACTATGGGTGGTGACGACACTCCTCTTGCCGCCTATAAATAGGGGTCTCCGGCTCGTCATATAACAACAAGAACAGTGAGAACTTACCTCGCGTTTTGATTTTGCAATGATGTTTTCCTAACCGGCGCAACTAAGCAAAATTGACCTGTTTGTGCAGGCCATGCAGTTAGCACTAGACGACTAGCAGGATTAATCATCGCAAAATCAAAACGCGAGGGTGCCATTCGATCAATAAGATCTGGACTGCATTTAAAAAGTTTTCCCAAAAAACACTCCATATTCTCTCTCCTCTTTCCCGATTACAGCAACCCCCCCCCCCCCCCCCCCCCCCCCCCCGCCATTCCCGACCTCACCCCACCCCCTCCACTGCAGCCGGCGGCCTGTCCGGCACCCACCGGCGGGTTCGCCGGACTCCGGCGAACCCTCCGGGGGTTCCCCGGAGACCGGCGGGCAGGTCCACCGCCGGCGGTGGCCCTACCCGCCGGTCGCCGGACAACCCCCGGAGGGTTCGCCGGAGTCCGGCGAACCCGCCGGTGGGTGCCGGTCAAGCCGCTGGCGGCTCCGCCGCCGGCGACAGTGGAGGGGGGGGGGGGGGGGGGTGAGGTCTGGAATGGCGGGGGGGGGGGGGGGGGGGGGGGGTTCCTGTAATCGGGAAAATATTATATAATATAATATATTATATATTTATAATATATAATTTATTATAAATTTATAAATTATTATTTCTCTTTTCAAACCTCTTTTTATACAGAAATGGGGGAATCAAGATCATATCAGACAAACACGCCGGGGGGGGCGTAGCCCGCCGCCGCGACCAGGTACTGTCCCGCGGGGCACGAGGGCCGGAGGCCCGTGCCTGTCACTCGGGAAAACACCCGAGTGACAGGCATGGGCCTTCGGCCCGGAGGGCATATGTCGTGGGTGCGACAAATGTCGTGGGTGCGACAAATGTCGGGGGTGCGACAAATGTCGGGGGTGCGACAAATGTCGGGGTTGCGACAAATGTCGGGGGTGCGACAAATGTCGCGGGTACGACATTTGTCAATCCCGAACTTCTAGTGTTTTCCCAAAAAACACTCCATATTCTCTCTCCTCTTTCCCGATTACAGCAACCCCCGCCCCCCCCCCCCCCCCCCCGCCATTTCCGGCCTCACCCCACCCCCTCCACTGCCGCCGGCGGCGGAGCCGCCGGCGGCCTGACCGGCACCCACCGGCGGGTTCGCCGGTCTCCGGCGAACCCTCCGGGGGTCCCCGGAGACCGGCGGGCAGGGCCCTGCCCGCCGGTCGCCGGACAACCCCGGAGGGTTCGTCGGAGTCCGGCGAACCCGCTGGTGGGTGCCGGTCAGGCCGTCGGCGGCAGTGGAGGGGGTGGGGTGAGGTCGGGAATGGCGGGGGGGGGGGGGGGGGTCCGGGAAAATATTATATAATATAATATATTATATATTTATAATATATAATTTATTATAAATTTATAAATTATTATTTCTCTTTTTCAAGCCTCTTTTTATACAGAAATGGGGGAATCAAGATCATATCAGACAAACACGCCGGGGGGGGGGGGGGGGGGGGGGGGGGGGGGCGTAGCCCGCCGCCGCGACTAGGTACTGTCGCGCGGGGCACGAGGGCCGGAGCTCAATGTGGAACAATTCACGGTTAACAGTCGGCGATTTGCAGCAGGTCGCGGTCTCAATGGCTTGAAATCTTTTCCTCAGGATTATGGTTAAGCCGTGCAGTTCGCCCTGTCTATCAGCGGGTTCTGTTCAAGTTCATCAACATTCAATAACAAACAGTCTGTGTGGCTAGTTGCGGTTTGGCGACTTTGGTAGTTTCGAAGGACAGGGCTTGTGGTTTGGTGGCTTATGCGGTTACAGCTTGCTGTCCGCGCGGTTTTCATCTGCTTGTATTTTTTTCCTTCCATCGGGTATATTGTGAAATCATATCTCATAATGTATGCATCGCCTTGTAAAGACTGTTAATAATTCCAAGTAGATACTGTTGTGATTCTATTGCCTCTTATTTTTACTTGGCTTTGGTTGTGATTGAGTGTTCCTGCGACCGCTTTTTCGACTTCCCATAAATTTTCACATAATATCAGAGAGGTGTTGAGGAGTAAACAGTTGATCAACTCAGAAGTTTACTATCCTTGGAAGTTCTAGTAAGTTAGGATTTAGCAATGAAAGTCGATTATGCAAAAGCTCTTGGAATTGAGCTCTTGATGCAGACCAACTTCAAGAAGTGGCGGTCTTGCATGGAGAGCTATCTGATTGGCGAGGACCTTTGGGAGGTCGTTGATGGAGACGACGAGCAGGAGCCACCGATGACCTCCCATAGCTCATCGCCAAGAAGAAAACTATTCATGCACGACTTCCACTTCTTGAAGTTAGTCGTGGACAAGAGTTCAATACCCAGACCTCTTGCATAGCTCCCTTCCATTGCAGCAAACTTGGGTTAAGCTTATCAGAAGCACAGAGCAAAACCACCAGTTGATCACTGCTCACGCAACCGAACCCGGCTCTGATACCATGTTGAATTTTCTCAAGGTGGTCACCAAGATAGCCTAATGCCAAATTAATATCCTCAGGACTATCAAGATCACACTTTGATCGTGCGGAAACCAGGAAAGCAAGCTTAATCAACCAAAGCAATCACAAGGGGCAAGCAGATCATATATTCTTCTATTCTTCTTTACAATGTGAGGTATACATGACGAGACATGATTTCGCCAGTACACAGGAAAACAGGAAACAATATAACTCAAACAAATTGTGCGGACAGAACTACAGACCGTCGAGACCGCCTAGTCCGCCAAATCGCAGAAGCCGCCCGAACTGCTGTTGCTCGAAATCGAATAGAACACGGAGTCCGCCGAAACCGCGAGATCGCGCGGACACACCGTTATTTGCCGACTGCTACAAGCTGCTGTCAAACTGAGGAACAGACCGCCTAGTCCGCCGAGTATAGCGGACAGGTTATTGAACTTGGAAATGTTGAAACAGAGAAACTGACAAGCCACACGCGAACTGCTAAAACCGCTGATTGAAACCGCAACTTCATTGATGCTGACCGCAGTCAAAGCCAAACCCCTGGCTCCTCAATGTTAGTCGCACAACCTGCAACAACAAACAGTTAACTCTGCTCAACCCGCGCGGACAGAAAAAACCAGACCGCAACAATTAACCAAGCTCTCATTTACTGTTCACTCAGTTACTGTAGATGTGTCGGGGGGTCTATTTATAGGTGAGGTGAGAAGTGTGGTCATCACCCTAATGAATAGAGTCACCGCCTCGGCCCGCGCGCTAACACAATCAGTCCGCCAAGTCCGCAAGGACTTGGTCAAACTCCCAACCTCCAGGAGCCAGGTCAAAGACAGTCCGCCCACTATGCAGACACATTGCCAGCTTGCACAACACAGGCACTACACTGGCCCGCCCAATGCAAGCATTGCACCAGTCCGCCCAACGCAAGCATTGCGCCAGTCCGTCACTCAACACAGCATGCGGACACACTCGCAACTCATGCTGCATCAGCCCGCAATTTACCACAACATGCAGACACAACCACAACTCTTGTTGCATCAGTCCGCATATTGTACGCGGACAAAGAGGCAGCCCGCACAGCTCGCCAACAACACATCATAGCCCGCCACTAGTCCCCGACCAACAGGCAGTCCGCCCGGTCAACAGCGGACTCGGCGGACTCTGCATGCGGACACCATGGACTTGTCACAGAGTATGACCAAGTCCAGCAGCCCACCAAGCAACTGGCGCGAGCACGGCGGACACAGAAGATCCAGACCGCCAATCATCAGGAGAGTCCGCCACTTGGATGTGAAACATCCATCCCAACATGGAGAGCTCGGCAAGGACCAAAGCCCATCTTCAAAGCCAGTCCACAAATACGGACTCCGCGGACGCACAAACACAAGTCTGCCAATAACCCGCGGATACAACTTCCAATCCGCTTGGTTACTCGAGAACTGGTTGACTGCTAGGCCGCAGAACAAGCTGAGCACCGCCAACAGTCTGCCAAACCACTAGGTGCCCAAGTCACCAAGACTTCCTTGGCCATGGATCATCCAGGCCGCAGACCTAGTCCGCCCAGGTCGTATACCAGGCCGCACAGGCCGCTCCTCAAGAACAGCCAAGCCACCAAGTCAGGTCACCCAGGCCGCAAACACAGGCCGCACAGGCCGCTCCACAAGAACAGCCAAGCCACCAAGCCTGGTCGCCCAGGCCGCGGACTCAGACCGCACAGGCCGCTCAGACCGCCCGGCCTGCCCATCACCCACTTTCACTTCACAAATTTCAACAGGACTGCCAATAGCCATATAAGAACTGCTAATATAAATACCCTAAAAATATGTCCCTGTATGAGCTAGATGAAACTATGTGCAGACCTTGCTGAAGGAAATAAAATGACACGGAGCTGAGCGTAGTAGAAGCGTCTATGTAGTTAAAGATTTCGTTGCGATTATCTCATGTGCCGGAAGTCTTGAACCCAAATGATGGATGAAGCCAACATTTTTGATTAACTTCTCTTCAAATTAATTAATCTCTGATTTTATTTTCCATTTTAATAATAATGAATCAAGACTAGCTTATAAGATTTTGTAAGTGTAGTACATAGTGTTATTTTTTATTTCTCTCTAGAAGAAACTTACAACCAAGCACCACCTTAATTGCTTTCATAATTATTTCAAGCAAGCATTCTTATTTAAATTAATACATAGCCCGATGATTTAAGCATAGGTGCCGGGATTTGCTAGAAGGTATTCTTCCACTGCCTTAATAGTCTTGATGAAGCCTTCCTTGGCCTTCTCGACATCCTCGGAGACGTCGGCTCCATGAATGACTTTATGCTTCACCTCCAACTTGACTATGGACCCGTTCCCCTTCGCTTCCACCTTGATGTGGGAAGTCGCAGACTCCAACTTCTTGCCCAAATGTCCGCCCTCCACCAGCGTAATCTTCAGCTCCAGCTTCTCATGGTCTATGGATTCAAGCCTCTCCTTCACAAAGCTAAAAGGCACCGCTGCAACCATAAAAATATAGCTCATATATAAAGTATAAAATAATATATACTATACAAAAGAAATGCTTATGAGGCCCATGGTTTAACCGTGGAGAACCATCAAAACAATCATAACCATTCATAATCATTCATGTCTCTAAAATCTGAATCACCAACCCACAAATACAATGTTATGATATATATAGTATAGCTAGTACTACAAGAAAAATATCAAATAGCACGAATCAAAATTTGTTACTAAATAATAAAATTCCTTCTTACATTATGTTAAACATGAGTTTTTTATTTTTTGTATTATATGTTCACTTTAAATGTTTGTATCCGATTATACTATATTTATATTGTATATATATTCTCTTCTCTGCTTACAAATCTCTTATACACACCGAAAAATGAGCGACGAGCAGTATATAATACTTCATGATTTGCGAGGTAAAGCTTCGTTGTTAAATTAATTTTTTGTTATCAACAAAAATTTAAAAGTAGAAAATTTGATTCTATTTATCAATCAAAATATAGCAACAAATTTTTTTGTTTCTAATTTAGCGATAAAAAAATTTGTTTCTAATTTTGTTAAAAATGTCATAATTATCAAGAAAATATTTTTTCCTTCAAAAATTCGATGTTATTCAATGATTTTCTTGTAGTGTAGGTATAAGAATATTGCAGTTGCATGTTATTATGAGTGGACCTGGGGTGAAGTCGATCTGGCGAATGCTGCCGGGAGCGCCGTGGCCGGAAAGAACGGTGACGCTGGTGATTACCTCGGGGAGGAGTTTGGGGCCGAGATTGTGCCAGTCGGTGAAGGCGGCCTTGAAGAGGCGGGCTGCCGGGGCCTTGGACTCGACTTCAACTGACCAGGTTGAACTCATCTTCCCAACCTTACTTATTTGGTTCTTGCTGGCTTTGATATTGGCCTTACAACGTGATATGGCTGAGCTTTTATAGTTGAAATTTGTATATAGGGAGGAAGCTGGCAAATGGGATATTATTTTTGAAGGTAGACACGTGGCTAGCTAAATAACGACTGGTGTCCAAGACTTGGGCTGCGTAATTAATTACGAAGCTGCCACCTGCCTGAAATTGTTGACTCGGGTGAGCATCTAGAAATACAAATCCTTATCCATCTTCCCAGCGTTTGATTATGCGTCGGCATTGTGAGGCTACACGTGGCATGGTGCCGTGGTCATAACTATATGGGTTAAATCGTTGTTCGTTAAAGATCACCTAACAAATTTGAACATAAAAGTGGATGAAGTTGGTTAAATAGGGTTACCGAATGACAATTTAACCGCACATATTCATAACCGCCACTACCATGCCAAAGGGAGCCTCATGCTCTGTTTGAGATGATGACAGTGGTTAGAACCATCACCGTTGTTTTGGGGAAGCCAATCCTCTCCAGTTGGGGCGAATTGGAGGGGGTCCAGTTCGCGGCACTGATGTCGTTTGGCAAATCGGACGACAAACCTCCACTCGCAGTTGACCTGGCAAGTGGGCCCCGCGCGTGGAGTTCACTTCTTCTCCGCCGTCCGATTTCGAAGGCGAAATCAGGGCCGTGAACTGAACCCCTCCAATTCGCCCCAAATGGAGAGGATCCGGGTCCTTGTTTTGGAGGTGATTGATTTTTGTGTGGTTAGATAAAAAAGTGTTTTCGATTTTTTTTTTTTTTAGAAGCTCTGAACCCTCACTTCTTTCGGAAATTTTATTAGAACTTTTTTAATTAAGGGAATATTTTCTCTATTTTTTCACAGAAAATTAGTAATCAATGGAGGATAAATAGTTGAAATTCTTCTAGAATTAAGAATATTATACATTTTTAAACGGCTAGATGTACATGCTTCTAAATATGGCTTCATGCATTATGGGTTTAATGAACACTGAAATTTGCACGTGATTATTAAAGAACTAAAATCAAAAGAATTGTTGTTATTTGGCATCATTACAACATCGAGATAATGCACTTCTTAGCTTTTTCACCAGGCGTTTGGATCAAATGCCGCAAGTCGGCAAATCAAATGATCGGCGGCGACGTTGGCAGCATTTGCTCTCGTCATGGCTTGAGATTCCGAACCTCCGCCTACCACCTCCAGCTTCGAATGGCGGCCGTCTCCTCCCGCCACACCAAATGAGGCCCAAGTATAATAGTATATTTTTCATGGCCACAAGTTTTTAATTTTTACTACCTTTCAAGCATAATGATTATATATATATATAAGCAGTCGTGCTCGGGGGACCCCGTGCGGGCAATATTCGTCGTGTGTACAATATTTGTCGTGGGTGCGACATTTGTCGAGGGAGCGACATTTGTCGAGGGGGCGACATTTGGATGAGGCGACAACATTCATCGTGAGTGTGACATTTGTCGTGGGGGAGACATTTGTCGTGGGGGCGTCATTAGTCGTGGTGACAACATTCGTGGTGATGACATTTGTCGTGGGGGCAACATTAGTTGTGAGGGGGACATTTGTCTTGGGAGCGACAGTCGTGATGGGTGTATGTATATATCAAATTATATAGTCGACATGCCCCAAATGTATCCAAAACAAAATCGGTGCTGAACTCAAATCTGGGCAAACTCACTGCTGACTCAAATGAATTAAATCAGAAATGAAATTTGATATCAGTAGCTACCAAACAGTAATCCTAAAAAACACAAAGAGATGAAAGTTAAATTTGATACCTGAAATGATTATGAAAACAATTTTTAATTTCTAATTATCAGATTTTCAAGGAAATCAATAATCATTCACTAATAAAAAAACATAATTAAAAACTGAAATCAAATATGAAATTTGATACTTGCAGCTACTAAGCAGTAATCTTAAACAACACATAAAGAGGGAGCTGGACAGAAATTATAGAATTTGAAAAAAACTGAGCAGAGAACCCAAAAAAAATCTAAACAACCAAATAGAGAGACATTGAAATCTGAAATCTATAATCTCAAACCCCTCAATAATCATGGGAAGAAGAGCTATAAAATTGGAAGCTAGCTATAATCTCAAACTTGTAAGCTGTAAAACTCAAGGGAGGAGGAGCAGCTCGCAACATGCTTAGTGCTGCTTACTGTAATAAGCAGAAATTACAGTAAGCCTCTATCATGAAGCCTCTATATTTGGGCAGCTAAACATGCTCTATAAGAAAAAATTACAGTAAGCTAAATTGCTGCACCAAGCAATTTAGGAATCCCAAAAACACAAGATCACAATCACAAAAATACAAAATCACAATCAACAGGAATCAAAAACAACATGAGGCCGAGAAACCAGGAGAAGGAGAAGCAGAGCTTTGGCTGGAGGAGATATCATTCCTGGTAGAATACCCCAACGCAGAGGAGCGACGGCGGCGTGAGGAGGAGAAGCGAGGAGGAAGACAGCGGGTACGACTGGAAAATCAACAGAAAATCGCGAAATCTCCTAAACCGTCGGCAAGAAAAATGGTATATTACGGGTGATCTAAACATAAATCAAAACCTAGAGGGCAAAAACGAAATGAAAATCAACAGGAATCAAAAACAACATGAGGCCGAGAAACCAGGAGAAGGAGAAGCAGAGCTTTGGCTGGAGGAGATATCATTGCTGGTAGAATACCCCAACGCAGAGGAGCGACGACGGCGTGAGGAGGAGAAGCAAGGAGGAAGACAGCGGGTACGACGGGAAAATCAACAGAAAATCGCGAAATCTCCTAAACCGTCGGCAAGAAAAATGGTATATTACGGGTGATCTAAACAGAAATCAAAACCTAGAGGGCAAAAACGAAATGAAAAATGGTATCAAAATAGAAATCAAAACAGAAATCAAAACCTAAATCAAAACCTAAATCAAAACCTAAATCAAAAGCGAAATCAAACTTACTGGCGACCGGTGCGAAGAGCGGCGCGGGCGGCGCGATGAGCGGCGGCGGAAGCGCAAATAGCGGCGGGAGGGCAGATCGAGCACTGGAGGAGATCGCATGGACGGAAGATGGAGCTGTGGAATGCATAGTAAACAGGCTTACACTGGTTGCGGGAGATGACGAACAGTGCAATGAGCGACGGGAGGAGGAGATGCTGCCCTAGTTGCGTAGAAGAAGACAGGCATCAGAATTTTGAGGCGGGGGAACAGTGCCGATGTGTATTAATTAAGTTTTGATCCGGCAAAAAGACAAAAAGACCCCAAAATTAACCCATCAAAGCCGGTTTTATGAGGGCAATTCGGGATATAAATGTTACACCACCTATAGATTAAGAGTTTCCTTATCTATATATATATATTTGATGGGGCATGTTAATATATAGCCCATTGTAAAGCCCATTTATGAGCCCATGTTGGTTTTTAGTTTAGTCCCACATTGTAGATTTGGGATTCCTCTTCTCTTCTATCCCTATATATTTGTACTCGTATCATTGTTTATACTTAATGAATAGAAGACCTCTGTCATTCCAACATGGTATCAGAGCCAGGTTACCATTAACTTTTGCGCTTGCACTCTGCTCGCACCTCTGACCGCAGCTGTCCGCAGCTCCAGTCGCGCAACCTGCAGCTCGCTGCTCCCTTCTCGCTCAGTCCGCATCAATCTGTTGCCCCCCCAACCCGCACCCCGGAGCTCGAAGCTCGCCGCCCCTCACTCGCCGCCCTACCGTCCTCCCACATCCCGCAGCTCGCACTACCCTCAGCCCGCAGCTCGTTCCCCCCCATCTCGGGCCTCTGTCCGCTTTCCACACCAGCTCGCCGCAGCTCGTCCCTCCCTCAGCCCACATTCCGCAGCTCGCCAAGCACTCCGCCCCCAGCTCGCCACCCTTAACTCGCCGCCCTGCCCGCTGCTCACACAGTCCACATCCCGCACCTCGCCCAACCCTCTGCTGGCAGCTTGCTGCCCCCATCTCGTGCCTCTGCCCAGCCCTCAGTCTGCAGCTCGCTGCTCTCCCAAGGTCGCTCGGCCCCCCACCTTACTGCTCTTTTGAGGTCGCCCGGCCTGTAGCTCGCCGCTCGCAACCCGCCAGGCCGCCTGTTCCCCCGCTGCCCCCGGCTCACTGTTCTCCCGAGGTCGCCCGGCCTGTAGCTCGTCGCCCGCAACCCGCCTGGCCTCCTTTCCGCCTCTCCCGGTGCTCTCTGTCTTTCCCAACTCTGTTCGGCTACTCTCCACTCCGACGTCATGAACACCTCGTTGATCTCGCCACCTCTGAAAGCTACTACCTTCCAACTTGCCACCGCCAGCGACTGGTCGGACTGGGCCCTTACTGTCGAAGCTGCCCTCTCCACTCGTGATCTCTGGGATCACATCATCGGTGCTCCCCCGACCTCTGCAAGTCCTGCTCTCAGTTCTGCAAGCTCTACTATAATCCCCTCTGCATCCACCGCCACTGATGTCACCTCCACTACCGCGACCACCCCTGACGATGCTACTCTGTGGCGACGCCGCGATCAGGCTATTCGGGCTTACATACTGGAGTCTGTCGCTCGTCCGCTCCTCACTTCCATTGGTCGCCTCTCCTCCGCCCGCACTATGTGGGAGTAACTTCGGGACCGCTTTGTTCCCCGCGGTGGAGCTCTTCGTCATCGTCTCATCTGCGATTCTCAGTCTGCTCGACAGGACTGGCGATCCATTCATGACTTCTTCACCATGATGAGCACCTTCTGGCATGAATTGGATTCCATGGTACCTTTACCCTACGGGTGTGCTCGTTCCTTGGAGTTTCAGCGCCATCTCTCCGAGGGTCATCTTCATCAGTTCCTTGCTGCCCTATACCCCGAGTTTGCTCTCCTAGCAGCTCAGCTTCTTCATCGAGTTCCTCTTCCTACTTTGGATGAAGCCCTGATTGCCTTACTTGATGAAGAAATTCACCTTCGTCCTTCTGTGGATCCTCTGCCTCCTCCTCAGCCAGACATAGTTCTTGCTGTTCGACCACGGGACAACAGTATTACCTGCAACCACTGTAAAAAGGTGGGCCACATGAAGTTCGAGTTTCCCACTCGTCGCCCACGACCTGATGACAACCGTCGTCACAACCGCGGTTGGGGGTGGGGTCGTGATCAGAGTTCAAAACACATCGCTGCAGCTGCTACAGATCGCCTCCAACGCCTCGATGAACTACTCCTTCAGTCACCCTTGCTTCAACGCGCCACCTCTGCCGCTCACAGTCTGTCTGTCTGTCGCTCCTGGTACTCCTATTGTTCGGGATTTACCACCTGCGCCTTGGTACTTTGACTCTGGGGCCTCCTGCCACCTCACCAACGATTCCAACATCCTCACCAATTGTACCTCCAACCCCACTCACCCTCAGGTCACCACTGCTGACGTGGGTTCTGTCCCCATTATGCATTTTGGCTCCATCACCCAAAGCTCTGCTCCCTCTGGTCACCTTACCCTCTCCAACGTCCATCTTGCCCCTAGCCTCCACATGAACCTTATTTCTGTTAGTACTCTTTGTGATAATTGTCTAACTGCTTTATTTTCCTCTTCTGACTGTGTTGTGCAGGATTCACGGACGGCTTAGAAGATTGGACAGGGTCGTAGGACTGGTGGCCTGTATCAGCTGGAGTACCTTCATATTCCATCATCATTACCTTCCCCTTCTGCTCCTTCTGCTATTTCTGATGCCGACTTGTGGCACAGACGTCTAGGCCACTTTTCCGGTGATCAACTTCGAAGTGTTATCCGCTCTGGAGCTTTGAGTCGTGTTTCCTCTTCCCCCCTCTCTATTTGTACTGATTGTCGTTTGGCAAAGCACATGGCTTTACCTTTTTCCAACAGTGCTTCCCAAACTTCAGCCCCCTTTGATTTAGTGCACTCTGACATTTGGGGCCCTGCCCCATTGCCTCTCATTCTGATTATCTTTATTATATCAGCTTTACTGATGACTTCTCTCGTTGTGTATGGGTATATTTTTTACGTCAACGCTCTGAAATATCCGTTGTATACCACGCGTTCACCAAAATGATTCATACTCAATTCGCGCGTCGCATTAAAATTTTCCATTCCGACTGCGCTCAGGAGTTCCTCTCCTCCACCATGTGTGACCTCATCCACTCTCACGACACCCTCCATCAACAGTCTTGCCCTCACACCCACGAACAAAATGGGGTCGTCGAACGGAAACATCGTCACATCATCGAAACTGCTCATGCCCTTCTCCTCTATGCCTCTGCCCCTTCTTCCCTCTAGGCCGAAGTAGTTCTTACCGCCGTCCACCTTATCAACATCACTCCCTCCTCGGTGCTCTCCCAGGTCACTCCTTATGAACGCCTATACTTTCGCCAACCAACCTACGTAGCCCTCCGTACGTTTGGGTGTACCTGTTTTGTTCTCCTTCCTAGCACTGAACACACCAAACTCTCTGCTCGCTAGGCTCGTTGCGTCCACTTGGGTCTCAGTCCCCACCACAAAGGATATCGTTGCTATGACCCCATGACTCGCCGCATCCAAATTTCACGTCATGTTTCCTTCCTTGAACATGAAATGTTCTTTTCTTCCTCCCCGCCCCATCCACCGCTTCCCCCCACCAACCACTGTTGCTCCGCCACTTACCCTTCCTCTACTGCCCCCTATACCCACCCTCCCCAGAACTCCCTTCGCCCATCCTGCATCGTTCCCCGATAACCCCCCATCCGAGGATTCACCTTCCCATACAGCTCCCGCTCCCGCTCCTGCCCCCTCTGCTACGACACCGTCTGAAGCTCCGTCCGTCTCTCAGACCGTGGATCCTGCTCCCCCTCGTCGCAACCCTGCTCGGCCTCGACTTCCACCTACTCGCTACGCCACTACCTCTACCCGGCCTAACCCATCTGCTCTCGCTGCGGCTACCTCCTACTCTCCTGCCTTTCAGGCCTTTCTCACCGCTCTCCACTCCCACCGAGAACCCCAGACATACCGAGAGGCAGTTGTACATCCCGAATGGCAGCGTGCCATGGCAGTCGAACTCCAAGCTTTCCACAAAACCCATACATGGGAACTCATCCCCTGTCCTCCTGGTGTCACTCCTATCAGCTGCAAATGGATATTCAAGATCAAGACTCGGCCGGATGGGTCTATTGATCGCCACAAAGCCCGCTTAGTTGCTCGTGGGTTCTCTCAGAAGCATGGCATCGACTACGATGAAACATTTGCACATGTTGCCTGAATGACAACCGTTCGCACACTTCTTGTCATTGCTGCAGCTCGCAACTGGCCATTACATCAAATGGACGTCACTAATGCCATTATTCATGATGATCTTATAAAGGTGGTGTATATGAATCCTCCACCGGGTCTCTCTGTTCCCTCCAGCCATGTCTGTCATCTCCGTAGGGCCCTCTATGGTCTCAAGCAGGCCCCTCGTGCTTTGTTTGAGCACTTTAGCATGGCTGTTCTCAAGGCTGGGTTCATTGAAAGACAGACTGATCATGCCCTGTTCACTCGGACTTCTCCTCAGGGTTGTGCCATCCTCCTCCTTTATGTTGATGATATGATTATCATTGGGGATGACCATGCCACCATTGCCTCTCTTCAACAACACCTCCGCCGTCAGTTCGAAATGAAGGACATGAGGCCCCTCCGCTATTTCCTTGGGCTGGAAATCTCCCGATCCAGGCGCTGCATGTTAGTTTCCCAACAGAAGTACATCTCGGATATCCTCTCTATTGCTGCTCTCACTGACACCGGGACAGTTGATACTCCGATCGAGCTCAATCTGAAACTCCTCCTCACTGACGGAGAACCTCTTCCGGATGTCTCCCGCTATCGACGTCTCGTCGGGATGCTAATCTATCTCACTATGACTGGGCCTGATATTGCCTATGTTGTTAGTTTTGTCAGCCATTTTGTCCATGCTCCTCGCTCAGTTCACTACACCGCAGTGATCCGGATTCTTCGCTACCTGCGCACCTCCATCAACTGGTCCTTATTTCTCCCGGCCACTTCTACACTCACCCTTCGAGCATTCTCAGATGCTGACTGGGCAGGGGATGTTACAACTCGTCGCTCTACTACTGGCTTATGTATCTTCCTCAGTGATTCTCTTATATCCTGGCATAGCAAGAAACATGACTCCATTGCTCGCTCCAACACTGAAGCCGAGTATCGTGTCATGACTTCCACTACTGCTGAGATAGTTTGGCTTTGTCGTCTTCTCTGCGATCTTGGTGTATCGATCGTTGGGCCCACTCCCCTATTTTGTGATAATCGAAGTGCCATACAAAATGCCTCCAACCCCGTGTTTCATGAACGAACAAAACGCATTGAAATTGATTGTCACGTCACTTGACAAGATTTCCTCGCCAACACCATTTCTCTGCCCTTTGTTGCCTCTGAAGATCAAATAGCGGACTTCCTCACCAAGTCGCTCACATCTGCTAGATTCCGATATCTCATTGGCAAACTCACGGTTCATGATCCACCGTGAGTTTGAGGGGAGATGTTAATATATAGCCCATTGTAAAGCCCATTTATGAGCCCATGATGGTTTTTAGTTTAGTCTCACATTGTAGATTTGAGATTCCTCTTCTCTTCTCTCCCTATATATTTGTACTCATATCATTGTTTATACTTAATGAATAGAAGACCTCTGTCATTCTAACAGGGCCATCCAAAATTTTTAGGAATTTTGGACTGCAATTAGCCAGAATTCTATCATCTCCACTAACTAAGTGGGGGTATGAGAGATCGAAATCGCATCGCACCGGATCCGCGCGCCCAATCCGAGCACAATCCATGCACGTTATCCCTCAATCCACCGCAACCTCCATCACGCTTCGTGACGGCAAGCCCACGACCGGCCGCGAGGTCGTTCGTCACCCCACCTCCCCCGTCCCACGGCCGATCCTTCACGACCACGGTCGTGGAGGTCTACAGGCGGCAGCAAGGCCGGCCGCCGCATTGCCTCACGGCCGCGCCTCGCGGACACGGGGGCACTACCAGTAGCCGCTTAGCCTCGCTGACGCTCCACCGTAGCTGCCCGCAAGGCCCGCTACCGTCTCCACTCCCGGCGGCGTCCCCGCGGCCGGCTGCATTTGCGGCCTCCGTTGGGTCGACCGCCTAGACGGTCTCTGCCAGCTGCTTGCGCGACCTCCGTCTGGTCAATTCACCGTTGGCCAATTTTGTTGCTGTAGAATTTTCTCGGCACGATCTTCTCTGTCCGGTGTACGGGTAACCACCCGCGTGACCACCAAATATAGATGGGTACAAATATCTGAAATAATGTCGGTATGCATATAGTGAAATTATTAAAATAATGCATGCATCAAGCCATATTAAATTGGTATTTAATTAATAATTTGAGTATTTACGGTCTGCAGATAACCACATAACCACCCTTGTAACATATAAATAGGACCCCAGACCCTTCTTCATTCTCACATTTTCTCCATCTAGCCTTCTCCCCCTACGTGTCAGATCCCTCATTCGCCTCCTTCGAATATCTTCGAGCCCCCTAAAGAACCTTCGAGGACCACATTCTCCTACGTGCAAAGTGCTCCCCAGATTCCGCTGTTAGCACTCAGTGTGCATCGCGTTTAGCGCACGTTGCAAGCTCAACAATCACAGTTCGCCGACCAGCCTCAAGCACTCTTTACTCCATCCTCAAAGCGCCGAAAGAAGACAACACAGACCTCAGAACACGAGCTCTCCACCGCGGCCAAAGATGATCATAAAGATTCGAGAGCGGTGGTCTGTCACCCTTTGAACGTACATTTCTCTCACCTTAAGTTGAAGTGAATAGCAGTCTATCACTCTCGCTTTCCCTGTAAAACCTTGTAACCAGCAACAAATAGTGAAGATAGGTCGGCACCGAACTGGGCAAGTGGTTTTTCACCATATTTACAGGTTTTCATCATATTTACTGGCAATAGCAAATGAATTAAAACAGCCACTGTCTCGAGACGGTACTGATATGCCCGAAACAGGTATACGTATAACACGCAAGTGCACGCGTCGAATCAAGTATTATAATATGAATAAAGATCGTTCCCACAGAGAGGTGAAAAATTCAACACTTGCAAATAGCAGTTGTGTCTTTTCTCTAAATCCAAGTGAATCGAAATGATGATTTTAAAATATTAAAAAACTGTAATGAAAACAAATAATTAAAATAAACTATGAATCCTAGGGAAAATATTTGTGTTATCAGTTATGAGAGATAATCTTGTACCGTGATTTTCTATGCCTATGAGATGGAATTAAAAGGTGTCTTCATTAATATGTGAGGTTAAATATCTTTCAATGATTTTAGGGTAGAAAATATGTACCTCTTGATATCAGAAATCGCTAGTCTCTATTTCCCCTTAGGTGAAACAAGTACCGCATAAAGATCGAAAATCAATGTTGCTAACATCAAGAGGAAATCTTTTTCTCCCTTCAAATGTTATACCAAAATTATGACGCACTTGCGCAACTTCTCTCTCGATTTATGAAGCGCAGTAGAAAAACTAAACATTGGCCAAAAGTTTCAAAATATAGATCATAATTTCAATAAAGACATTCACCAAACAATCATAAAGAAAAAATTAAAATATCATCATCACACAAGTCATAGTGCTATTACAATATAAGATTAAAAGAAATTAGTTCATGGCGACAGGGGAAAATCATAAAATGTTTGAAGAGATCTTACAATACGCGATGAAATTGACAATTAAATGCTGCAGGATTCCCCTTCCGAAGTCGCTCGCTCAATCAGCCCGGAGATCGTTGTCTTCCTTGCTCTAGCCGCTCTCCTTCAATGGAGGATTTTGAAACCCTAGATGAAGAAGTCTCTTAATTCCCCTCTCTCTTCTCTCGTAAAATGTCTTCGAATGAATGATTTAGTGGAGATTTTCTCTCTTAAAAACGTAGCCACTCCTTTGGAATGAAGCACCATTCCATATTTGAAATTGGAGCCAACTTTAAATTTCAAAATCTGAAATTCGTTCGGGCCACTTTGCAACTTGCTTTCCCGCCCGTTGTAACCTACTTTTCTGGTTATGATATTTGGACAGATTTCTTTCTCCAAGCAGATTTTTTTGGCAATTCTCGCAATAACATATGAAAAAAATTGGATTAGCCACAAATTAAATGAATATGAATTTAATTTAATTTTTATTTTATTTAAACTTGTTTTAAGCATTTATAATGAATATTTAAGCCTAAAAATTGGACTAAATAACTTCTTTTTGAAAAGTAATCAGGTACCTCCCGACCGTAGGTGGAATACCGCGTGGCGGTAGGCATGACTCGTGTTACGGCGTGTCGAAGTGGCCGACGAGCGGCAGAGCAGTGAGTTACCGCCTGACGATAGCTAGTTACTGCATGACAGTATCTATTTATATTGAATGGTCAAATCAATCTTGGCCATCCACTCCTTAAGAGGTAGGAATCCTGTTGGGTTTTACTAGATGTCAAAACACTTGTGCACGTAGTGAAAATAAAGAATAAGAAAACCCAAAAGAGTTCAGATCTAGCGATGAACATTAATCAAGAAGTAAAGAGTAGTAAATAAAATTTATCTCTGCGGGATTGAGTCTATACTCAACCTACATGCTCCAGTAGATCTGTCGGTCACAAAGCGACTACAGTCCTTATTGCAGAATTGCGTCGGCACCTATACAAGAAATCCACATGAACGGGAGAACCTGTAGACACTTGTCGAACAAGAGCTTGGTCCGGAGTGGAAACTGCGCGTCTTCACGGACTGCTGAGTCCGTTATAGAAGAGGCTGCAGCGACACTCGCCGGAATCGGGCTTGGCAACGACGACGGGATCGGCGGAGGAGGAACAAATTCCGTCGGCTTTTAGGTCTCGGGATAACACATAGTGCGGCTCGTGTGCTTTCAGGATTACTGTTCTGTGTATAAAGAAACCCTAAAATCTTTTATTTATACCCAAAGGAATAAACAGAACACCCCGTCGCTATTCGCAGACCCAGAACTTAGTATACAGCGTTTTCAACCAGACAACCCTTGTCTCGACGAATCGTCGAGTATCCATAACATATTCGACGAATCGTCGAGTATACAAACCATACTCGATGAATCATCGAGTATTCATAAGATATTCGACGAATGGCGTTGAGTGAACTCAACACTCTCAATGCTCTCAGCGCCAATCCCGTTGAATCAACATTTGACTCGACGAAGGCGTTGAGTGGACTCAACGCACTCAACGCCTAAGTGTCAGATTATAACAGCCCAATTTTTAAGCAGACAAAATTTAGGGTGACACGGCCTGGGACACGGGCGTGTCCCAGGGCGTGTCCTGCTCGGGTGCGGAGTCGTCGTAAGTTCGACGAAAAATGAGTTCGACAAACTGCGTTCGACGTTCGTCGAATGCGGGAACACACCAGGCTACACGGGCGTGTACCATTCAAGGAGGGCGTGTCCCCCTGTATTCGCCGAACTGCGCTCGACGATCGTCGAGTATGGGCTACACGGCCTGTGACACGGGCGTGTCACAGGGCGTGTCCTGCTGTGTCGAGAGGTCGACACTGTTCTCTCGAGTAAGTGGAAAAGTACTCGAGTAAGAGGGCGGTGACACGGGCGTGTCATTCGACACGGGCGTGTCCAATCTGAGTACTCGAGTAGTCGATTTTCTCTCGAGTAAGTCCTCTCGAGTAGGTCTCGAGTGAGGTACACGCCCTATGTCACTGGCGTGTACCCTGGGCGTGACCTGTTTCGGGATAAGGCGGTTGATAAGGCGGTTTGTGCACCGCTTAGTGTGACACGGCCTGTGACACGGGCGTGTCGGACCCGAAAAATGATTTTGCGGGTTTTTGTGGCCGTCCATTCTTCTTCAGCTGGGATCTAACAGCTGAGAGCCTTCCCTGTTTCCTTAAGGCCGAAAAGTGAGAAGCAAAACTCATTTTTATTTTTCCTTCATCTTTCTAAACTTCTAGAGAGAGAAAGGGAAAGGAAGAAGGAGGAAGAAGAATAGGGGCTGATCTCTGGTGGAGCTTGAGAGTGTCAAGCTGAGATTCGAGGCCATCGTTGCAGAGGAAAAGCTTTTGCGGTTCTTTCGAGCCAGCTAGGAGTTCATGGCACCGAAACGGTCTTCAAGGGTAACGACCTTTCTTCTTAGTCATGTGAAGGCTGTCACAACCCGCATTTCCTCAATGAGTACATTGTATCAGAGTAAGAGAAAATATGTGTTATGATGCCACGTCGTGCCGGAGATAACTGCACACGCTCAGACAAACCCTTGCCGCTTACTTTATTAGTTGAAATCCATCAGTTAAATGCAAGAAAAATCATTTAGTTTGATGGCCATATCCCCCGGCCTTATGGATCAAAACGTGTATTTGTACGCGGCGGAAAATACATTAGTTTACTTATGACGATTTCCTATATGCCATCTAGATTTATCATAATATAAGAAATCCTCTTTTTTTACGTTGTTTGAAAAATACTTGATTAGTTGACCAAAACATGTTATGCATGCTATACAAGAATAGGTTTTGTTTAGCTTAAAAATACCTAATGCACCATAGCATAAAACAGTCCCAAGAGCAAGTAGAGATCATCCCAATGATTCATAATAGCAGTAGATCCTTCATATGTAGCCACTAAAGAAAACCACCAATGGGCGTCAACAAGCTGACACGAACCCACTGGGGCGTCTGTATATTTGTACAACAAAGTAAAAAACTACCTCGCCCAACAAGCTCGGCAAGTCCGGCAAGCTCCACGTAAATTTCACCAAACTCTAGCCGCTCAACCGGCTACAACCTGCACCTGAGGCATTCAAGAAAGAACACCTCAACAATCATCAAGACTACAACATAGAGCATTAAGTTTATAAAATATGACGAAGGGGCTTACCGACCCCATAACAAATTTCATATAAAACGAATGAAAAGCACAGGGTGGAAAACAAGTGTTCTTCCTTTTTGGCATATGCATGATTCTCCCACCAAAGAGTGGCTGATGTTGGGAGTCTTTTGTGTTGATTCATGGAATCCCCTTTTTTGGAATATAGATCAGGAAATTGAGTACGGAATATGCATGCTGTGTGAAGCCCATCTGGATAGGTTGGTCTGGATTGGTGATGTTGCATACGAACCAGAGAAGACTCTGTGATAGACGCGTAGTTTAGGAGTCGACAGGTTGGACCTGTGAAAGAAAGTAGTAGGAAGTACTGGAGTGGTAGTCCAGGACAATACCCGTAGAATGCTTGTGTTGCTTGTGCTGTTGGGTTCTACCTGTGAAAGGAAGTAGCAGGAAGTACTGGATTGGAATTCCAGGAAATACACTTTGTAATACTTAATGTTCATAGGGAGTCCACCTGTGAAGAGAGTAACAGGAAGTACTGGCGTGGTAGCCAGGAAAGACCCCTGACATTTGTGATATTTGCGGTGTCCACCTGCGAAGAGAGTAGCAGGAAGTATTGGTGTGCCCAGGAAAGACCCGCTAATGTTGTGATATGAATGAGTGTAAGAGAAATACCTAGGCTTGAATACCAGAACAGGATTGGTGAGACCGACCCGCACCTTTTGTAGCCGCGAGTATGCCATACTTGGTGATGGCAAGGCGATTTAAGCAACGGGGGGTGGAGGATCTGACCTGCGTTATGTCCGTCCGACGTGATACCAGAAGGTGCAGTTTGTTGGAGCACATAGCGAGAGTCATAGGCCTGCGTGCCATGACACAATGGGGGGCTACGGGCCAATCCCGGTTCATTACGACTAGAACTCCGGCTGCACGCCATGGAGTAAATGGTCAAGTGATTTACCATTGGGCTGCGACCCTGATACGGTGGTGGGCAACTAGTTTGCCAGTACACCAAGAATGTGCCTTGAGTGCACGGACTGTCGGGCCGGGAGGCAGACGGTTGTGATGGGATGTGGCACATTATATGAGATATATATACATGCTTGTGATATGCTATGCCTGCAGGGAAGAATACCGCTGCCCCGAGAAAGGGGTAGGGTCGTTATAATTTGGTCAGCAATGAGTTATCTCAACGCATTGGTCGTTTTCCAATCCTGGCTGAGCTAAGTCTTTTCCACTCATCATATGAGTAAAACCATACTAATCCAATCTCCTAATTTCTCCAAACATTCTTATTTGCGGCTCATACTGCATTGTCAGTGAGACTATATGCTTGATCACTTCTAGATCACAATGGAAACACCAACATCATGGAGGTTTCCATTTAGGAAAGTCGTTTTGACGTCCATCTGTTAGATCTCATAGTCATAATATGCAACAATAGCAAACAGAATTCTGATGGACTTAACCATAATAATAAGGGAAAAGGTCTCATCATAGTCAATACCATGAATTTGCTTGAAACCCTTAGCCACATTCGCCCTTTGAATGTCTGTACATTCCAATCCATGTTGGTCTTTTTCTTGAAGATCCACTTACACCTTATAGGTCATACCCCTTCAGGTGGTTCCACCAAGGTCCAAACTTGGTTTTCATACATGAAGTCTATTTTAGATTTCATGGCCTCAAGCCACTTCTCGGAGTCCGGTCCACTCATAGCATCTTGGTAGGTTGCATACGCATCACTATGATTCATAAGCAATACATTACCTATTTGAGACATGAGAAATTCATATATCTCAGTCTCAAACCTTGGTCTACCAGATCTTTGTGGAACTTGTGTTTCCTGAGCAGGCTCTCCAACTACAACAATTTGTTGTCCTGGCTCAGGTTCTAATTCCGGTTCATTTCACGGTTTGTGGTTCTTGAACTTCTTCAAGTTCTACCCAGGTAGTCTTTCTACTTAAGAACTCTTTCTTAAGAAAGACACCAGTCCTCGCGATAAATACTTAGCCCTCAGATGGTAGGTAGAAATAGCACCCTTTAGTTTCCTTAGGATACCCCCACAAGATAACACTTATCTAACCAGAAGCTCCTAGAAGAGCTTGTGTTGCTCGGCTAGATCCGCAGAGAAGAGACGGTTCTGAAGAATATCGGCTCCAAGAGCTTGAACCTGTTGGTTTGCAGCAGCAGGAGACATGAAGGGACGATCAAAGAGGTCCGCATAGAGAGTATAAATGTGAGACATCTGAGCCCCCTTTGATTAAAGAGCGGCAATATGAAGCCAAACAACCTTGACCGTGTCATCATAGCGGATGACCGGAAGTCACTCATCAGAAAGGCTGTTAGCCAGCCAAGTGCGAACAAGAGCGTCGCTAGCATCCCAGTCATCAAAAAGATTGGACTTGGGAGGAGGTGGAACATCAGTGAGATGATGACGTTTGCATTGTGAGCGAAGTAGAAAGGTGAAGGATACACTCCAGTTCGGGTAGTTAAAAAAGATAAGTTTGGAAACGATTCCCAGATTAATTGGTGATGAGAGTTGAAAGAACTTCATAGTTAAGCGTGCTCGGGCTGGAGTAGTACTGGGATGGGTGACCTCATGGGAAGTCCCCGTAGTGCGGGCTTGACTATCGAGTTTACCTCATCAAAGGGAGGCTGTGGCCACCAACAACCCGCCTGTGGATGGAGAGGGGTTGGGGTGCTTGGGCTGCATCCCGGTAACCGGAACCGGACCAGGTGGAAATTAGAGTACACGCTGGGGCGCGGGGACGTTACAAAAGTTAAGGATACGCATAGATTTTGATTTCCACACGTAATTCCTCCGCTTGTCTGTGAGATATGACGTGAGGCCCCGGCCGGACCCACCGTTATATGTCATGTGACATGTGGGGGCGTTACAAAGTGGTATCAGACCCAGGTTGAGATTGTTTGGGAGGAGAGAACATAAATGAACTCATGAATGTCCACTAGGAATGAGTTAAGGATACGCATAGATTTTGATTTCCACACGTAATTCCTCCGCTTGTCTGTGAGATATGGTGTGGGGCCCCGGCCGGACCCACCGTTATATGTCATGTGACATGTGGGGGCGTTACAGCTCCACCTCAATCTGGACAGACTCGGGTTCTACTAAAAAGCGATCGAACAAAGGTTCTTCACCGTTACCGTACGAATGGATCCCGGTCTTCCCAAAGAAAAAGCGAGCAAAATCTCTTCGCTAAATCCTGGGAACTCTCAAAGCACGTGCGAGCAAAAAAAGTTCTTTGCCACTTTCACCTGGACGAACCCCAATTCTCCCAAAATAAGGTTGAATGAAGGCTGATTAGCATCACCCCACAGGGAGACTATGTTCCTCCTCAGACGAAAGTAGGCAAGGTTCCCTCTCCAGGGGATCTCAAAGCGAGTGCAGGCCAAAATACATCGTCGTCTCCCTATACAAACGAACCTCCAAGTCCATTTACACAATCTAGGCAGCGGGGGCAAGAGTCCTCCCCCATCACGCGCAAGCAACAAGCTCTCATCACTAACGCGCTGTGAAAATCACCTACAACGATGCACAAGGAGCGTAAGGATGCAAGATACTCTGAGGCCCACAAGTGGCTCCAAGGCATATACACTCACATCAAGGCCCAACCGAGATGATGTTTCATGTCGCTAACCGAAATAACCGATGGCGTGTGCATGCTAAGATAACCTTGAGACCACTACTAGAAAACATACTTTTGGCCAGGGCAAATTGCCCTGGCAAAAAGTCCAAAACCGTGGCTAAAAAGCTTTAGCCACGGTCTAGCCACGGGAAAACTCCGTGGCTAAAGTCGGCGTGGCTAAAAATTTTAAGCTACGGATTGGCCGTAGCAAATAGTATTAGCCATGGAAAAAAACTGCCGTGGAAAATAAGCCAACTATTAGCCACGGTATGAAACCCTGGCTAAAGTGACCTCATCATTTAAAAAAAAAAGCTATTTGCCACAGTTACAAGCCGTGGCAAATACTAATTTATGTTTTTTTAAAAAAAAACACATTCAAAATACTGTAATGACATGTGCTCCTCTCATTATAATATAGTACACACACACGCATACACTCGCACACATAGTCGCACAAAAAATGACAACATATAAATACATGGCTCTCACACTGTATCTTAATTTAATTATTTTATACCCATAAGGAATTTTGTCCAAGAGAATCTACTACTAACACATGATGATTGTAACAGTCCAACTTTCTGAAACAGGAAATTGAGGGTGACACGGCCTGGGACACGGGCGTGTCCCAGGGCGTGTCAAAGGACACGGCCTGCGACACGGGCGTGTCGCAGGGCGTGTCGAGGTTGTGTCGACGATCGGGCTTTGTCTCGACGATTTTTCGCTCGACGATGTGTCGAGAGGAGGCACACGGCCCAGGACACGGGCGTGTCCAAGGCCGTGTCGCGTGCTCGACGATTTTTACTCGACGATCGTCGAGTGTCGAGACGTGAGTGTTGAGTGTCGAGAGGTTGAACACGGCCTGTGACACGGGCATGTCACAGGGCGTGTCAAATCGGGTAACACCCCCATCCGTCGCATGGCATATAACAGAAGGTCCAGCTGGAACCCGACGCCATATACCACAGACAGTCGGAAGGGTTACTAAATGAATAATCAAACCAACCAATTAAGACTACTCGTCCTAATCACAGAGCATTCTAGCGGAAGATTTTTAAAGTTGAAAGAACCCAAAAATAAATCCATCAAAATGAATGTCCACAGCTACAACAACAGGAATGAAACCCCAAATACACAGAAACAGGTACATGGCCTTATGGTCTTACAAATGTTCACTTCATAAATAGTGTTTTACATACATCGGCTCGCAGGCCGGCCACACATGAAATATATAAATAAAACTATTCTACGGCCTTCTAGGGCCAGCACAGCAACATGGGCTCCAGCCCGCTATTTGGCGCTCGGCTCCGCAGCACCTACAAGCACATACCACCGCACGGTGGCAAATAAAGCAACGGTCAGCTAAAAGCCGACCAAATTATAACGACCCCGCCCCTTACTCGGGACGGCGGTGCTCTTTCCCTACATAACATTAGCCCAACAATATATATATAGCGCAATTATAATTCGCCACAGGTGTAGGCTCGCACGGCCAAACACCCCGTGCACTCAGGGCACATTCATGGTGAACCCTGACCCATCAGTGCATTCACCACCACCCCCAGGATGGCAACAACATGTGAGCATTTAGCCTTTCTGACCACCGTCTAAGGCTCCGACTATGCCAACGGCCAGTCCCCGTCTTCGGGTCTCTCGCACCGAACCACATAGCCTAGGTCCAATTCCACTTGCCCGTTGCTCACGCCGCATGTCCAATTTAAGGAACTTTGCGCGGGCCAAGCTTCTCTCGGATCCCAAATTTTCCAAAACAATCTCATAACCCAGTTATGATCAAGGCCGGTTCCCAGACCGCCAAGTTAGCAGAACACGTTTCCGCTCAATTTTCCGGGTGCGCCTTGAAGCTAACCTTCAAGGATCCCTGCTGCAATCTACCGCGTGGAAACCGAAAAATCCAAAGCACGGAGTCTTCTCCGGCAAAACCACCTCAAATGCAACATCACCGATCCAGACAAAACACGTCCGGGTAGGCTTCACACACAATGCCTATGCCCATACTTGCGATTCCGGGCTCTATATGCAACAAAAGGGGGACTATTCCCGTCAACCCCAAGGAACACCACGCACTCACCGCATACTCGCGGGAGCGGGATTCCCTATGCAGAAAGAAAGAGCTTCAAGTGCTCAAGTTGAGAATCGTTACCCTTGTAGTCCGTTTTGGCGCCATGGAAAAACTACGCGGTTAGAACTCTTCGCAATGACCTTCCCTCCACGGATCCGCTCTCCGATTTCGAAACGGTACTCCGATGCTCCGCCGGCAGCCGGAAACCTCCTTCTTCTTCCTCTCCTCTCTCACTTTGGAAGGGGAGAACTTTGGAGAGAAAAATGAGGGAATAACTCTCTATTCCCGGCCTTAACAGAGCAGGGTTAAATCTGGGCCATCGGATTCTAATTAAAGAAAATGAATGGCTCAGATCTGCACAAAATTCCCCAGACCTGGGCCGCACACGGCTTGGCACACGGCCGTGTCCATGGCCATGTGCCTCGATCCAGGCACGATCGTCGAACTGAGAAACGCACACGGGCCAAGACACGCCCGTGTCTGACCTGACACGCCCGTGTCGGGTTCCTCGACACGCCCGTGTTCGTGGGCGTGTCACGCATAACCGCCACGGCAATGGACACGACCCATCAGGACACGGGTAGGGACACGGGTTGACACACGCCCGTGTCGGATGACACACCCGTGTCATCTGGCCGTGTTCCTGGCCGTGTCCTTCTCGGGTTGAAAACGACCAAAAAATCACCAGCCAGACACGGCCTTGGACACGCCCGTGTCCTAGGCTGTGTACCCCTACAGGCACCAAAAACTCTTTTTTTTTTCGCGACCAACTCGCACACAAAATTCGGGGCGTTACAAATCTCCCCCACTTAAGGAATTTCGTCCCGAAATTAAGCAAAGGTACACAAAAGCTAAATGATACCTGAGTGGAATAACTCGGGGTATTCCTCCAACATAGCTTGCTCTCGCTCCCAAGAAAGCTCCTCACGTCCGCAATTATCCCAACGGACTTTAACCATTCGGACCTCCTTGTTGCGGAGTCGTTTGACTGCAACATCTTCAATTCGCACTGGCTTGACCCTTGTTGTTAACTCATAGTCAACCGGTACCTGATTGTCCGCAACGATCTGCGAAGGCTCTTGCACTGCCTTACGCAACACCGATACGTGGAATACATCATGCAGCCCACTCAACTCCGTCGACAGCTTTAATTTATACGCCGCCTCGCCAACACGCTCCAGGATTTCAAATGGTCCAAGGTATCTCGGCTCAGCTTCTTCAAGCGTCAAACCCGCGATACACCCTTGAACGGCTTGATCTTCAAATATACCATGTCGCCAACGTTGAATTCCACATTTCTATGTTTGGAATTGTAATACTTTGACTGTCTATCCTGAGCAATCTTCAGCCTTTCCTGAATTGTCCGTATCATTGAAGTGGCATCTTCCACCGCTTGACGTTTATACAACTTTGATCCGCCTGCCTCCAACCAAGACAACGGCGTACGACACTTCCTTCCGTACAAGGCTTCGAAAGGCGCCATTCCAATGCTTGCCTGAAAGCTGTTGTTGTAAGTAAACTCCACCATGTACAGGTGATCCTCCCAATGCTTCCCGAAATCTAGGACGCACATGCGAAGCATGTCCTCCATAGTCCTGTTGACTCTCTCGGTTTGTCCATCTGTCTGCGGGTGAAATGTTGTGCTGAACTTTAGCTTAGTACCCAATAGACCATGCACCAACCTCCAGTCATTTGACGTGAAGCGTCCATCTCGATCACTAACAATACTTCTAGGCACACCATGCAATCGTACAATATTATCCACGTAGAGTTTGGCTAACTTTTCCACTGGATCCTCCTTTCTCACTGGGATAAAGTGCGACACTTTTGTCAATCTATCTACGACCACCCAAATGGTGTCATTTCCTTTCTGCGACTTCGGCAAACCGTGCACAAAATCCATAGATATATCGTCGAACTTCCATTCTGGGATAGGAAGGGATTTCAAGAAACCTCCGGGCTTCTGGCATTCCGCCTTCACCAATGCACAAGTACGACACTTGGCCACATAAAGTGCCACATCCTTCTTCAAACCCGGCCACCAGAATAATTTCTTCATGTCTCTATACATCTTAGTGCTTCCCGGGTGGATTGAGTACTTGGTATGATGAGCCTCATACATCAACTCCTCCCGAATATTATCCGCACTAGGAACGCATAGACGACTGTCCTTCCTTAGCAACCCATCTTCAACCACAAACTGGGAATTTGACCCATCCAAAGCTTCATCCAAGATTTGCTTCATGCTGCTATCCTGAACCAAAGCCCTCCGAACTCTATCCGCTAGGTCACATTGCACCTCTGTCCAAAACAGTTTTGCCTCGTCACTTGACTGCTTATCGACGCAAGATATTTCCAATGCCTCCAACTCTTGGACCAATCTCTCATCATGTACTGATAACCAATTGGCTTGTGCGGGAATCTTACGACTCAACGCATCCGCCACTGCATTTCCCTTCCCAGGCATATAGTGTATCTTGAAGGTGTAGTCCCCTAAGAACTCCATCCACCTCCTCTGCCTCATGTTCAAATCCTTTTGGTCCAATAGGTACTTCAAACTCTTATGATCGGTGTAAATATCGACCTTCACACCGTACAGATAGTGCCTCCAAAGCTTAAGAGCAAATATCACGGCCGCTAACTCTAAGTCGTGGACCGGATAATTCCTCTCATGAACCTTCAGTTGTCGTGAACCATAAGCTATCACTCTCCCATGCTGTAGCAGAACACAGCCCAAACCACTGCCCGAAGCATCACTATAGATCTCGAACCCTTCGGTTCCACTTGGCGAACATAAAATGGGCGCCGTAGTCAACCGCCTCTTCAATTCTTCAAAAGCCTGTTCGCACTCCGGAGACCACACAAACTTCTGATCCTTTCTTGTCAACGTCGTGAGTGGTAGTGCTATCCGCGAGAAGTTCTCTACGAAGCGCCTGTAGTAGCCAGCAAGCCCCAGAAAACTCCGGACCTCTGTCACCGTATTCAAAGTAGGCCACTCCCGTATCGCCACTATCTTCGCCGGATCCACAGCTATTCCTTCTCCACTGACAACATGACCAAGGAACGCTATCGAGGATAACCAGAACTCACACTTGGAGAACTTTGCATACAACTGACTTTTCCTCAATGTCTCCAACACCATGTGTAAATGCTTGTAATGATCCTCCTCGCACCGTGAATACACCAGGATATCATCGATAAATACTATCACAAACTGATCCAGGTATTCTCTGAACGTCCTATTCATCAGATCCATAAATACGGATGGCGCATTCGTCAACCCAAACGGCATAACCGTGAACTCGTAATGCCCAAACCGCGTACTAAATGCTGTCTTTGGGATGTCGCTCTCCCTTATCCTCAACTGATAGTAACCGGACTTCAAATCTAACTTCGAATATACATTTGATCCAACCAGCTAATCAAATAGATCGTCAATCCTCGAGATTGGATATTTGTTCTTCTCCGTAAGTTTGTTCAATTCCCGATAATCGATACAAAGCCGCAAGCTCCCATCTTTCTTCTTAACAAAGAGAACTGGTGCGCTCCAAGGCGACGAACTTGGACGCACAAAACCTTGCTCTAGCAACTCTTGCAGTTGCACCTTCAACTCTGCCATTTCTCTTGGGGCTATCCTATAGGAGGAGCGTGACACCGGTTTGGCACCCGGTACCAGCTCTATAGTAAAGTCTATCTCCCGCTGAGGAGGGGCTCCTGGGAGATCATCTGGAAACACATCAGGATACTTGGACACAACTGGGATGTTGCCCAAACTAGGTTTAGGCGTCGCAGTCTGCACTAGAGTGACATACAGTTCTGCCCCAGACCGAACTTCCTTGAACACCTGAAGGGCCGATATCAGAACTTTCCCTGACCCCTTCATGCCCGCAAAAGTAGTCTCCCGTTCAGTGTCCAGACCCAACTTGACTTCTTTACGGTTGCAATCAATACATGCACTTTGCTCTGAGAGCCAATCCATACTGAAAATTACGTCGAACTCCACTAATGGTAGAACCAACGCCCGCAAATCAAACTCCCGGTCTCCAATCCGAATCTTCACAACACAAATCCTATCCACACGCATTGAGCACCCATTAGGCAACAACACATCCAACTTGTTTTCTGCCATCGAGAACGGAACTCCGATACGCGATATAAACTTTTCAGACAAGAAGGAATGTGATGCCCCCGTATCAAAAAGGGCTCTCGCCGGAAACCCAAAGATCAACACAAAGCCTAGCACTAACAAACGTAAGCTAACAAATACGAAGGTAACAACTATAAAAGTTAAACCACTGTAATTTAACTCATACCTGTCACCACGTCTGCTTGCTTAATGGCCTCCTGTAGGCCAAGGTTGTAGACTCTAGGCTGGGCTGGAGCATGATGGGATGCGGTTGACTCCACCGCCTTCCCCTTCTCCTCATAAGTCGCTCCAGGTCTCCTCTCGGACTTTGGATGTCCGCTCCAACACTCTCGAGCAAAATGCCCCGTCTTCCCGCAGTTGTAGCAAGCCCCGGGGACTCGACTTGTAGTTGCCCCCGATGCATCAGCCGAAGGGGCTGAGTTTGAAGTCCTCCGCTTCTTGTTCCATCTGCGGAAACCTGTCTTGTTACTTGGCACCTTGAACTCGGTCTTCCTTTCTCCTGGGTCCCTCTTCTCTTGAACCTTCTTCGCAACCTTTTCCAACGATCGGGCTGAATTGACCAAGGCTAGGAAGCCCTGCGCCTTAGGCCCAGCAAGGAGTAACTGTAAATCGCCGCGAAGACCCTCATAGAATCGGTTGGTCTTCCTCTCTTCTTCTGAAAACATAACACCAGCATAACGACCCAACCGTGTGAACTCATGCAGATATTCGTCCACGCTTCTGGATCCCTGAGTCAACCCAAGAAATTGATTCTCCATATCCAACCTCTGAGCAGAAGGTACAAATCTGGCTAGGAACAATCTTGAAAATTCCTCCATCGGCACATCCGCAAGCTGCCTTTCCACTAGAAGATGAAACTCCAACTCGTCCCACCACATCCTCGCTTCTCCTTCCAAAAGAAAAGTCGCTATGGTGGTCTTCTGCCACTCCTCAGTCATTGTGGCCGTCAACACCCTCTTTATGGAAGAGAGCCAGTCCTCAGCTTGAGTTGGTGTTCCAACCCCATTAAACCTCGGAGGATTAAAGCCCATCACGTGCTTTAGCTGCCTCTCCGTAGTTCTCCTCGGCTCTACTAACTCAACTGCCGCACGTTCCACCACTCTCGGCTCTGCCGCCCTAACCGGTTCTTGCTCATTTGCAGGAGGTGCGCGATGCATTTGCCCTGCAGGTTGGGCATTTATCATTGCAAACACGGCTTCAGCCACCATCCTGATGGTTTCCGCTGAAGGAGGTGTAGCAGGCACGTCCCTTGGTGCACTACTTTCCGCTGATTGCGGACGCTCTGACTGACCAGCACCGCTCCCAGCTGCCTAAATTAGCAAAGACACACGATTAGACAACAAACAAATTGCTAAAAGCAATCATTGGAACACTCAGGTTCCACCAAACAAGTGTATTTTTCATTCCTAAGTGGACATTCATGGGTTCTTTTTGATGTTATAACGATGACGCACACATGTGCTCACCACCCCTTAAAAGAATTCGCCCACGAATTCATTTAAGCTTGACCGTAACCTGGCTCTGATACCAAATTGTAACACCCCCATCCGTCGCATGGCATATAACAGAAGGTCCAGCTGGAACCCGACGCCATATACCACAGACAGTCGGAAGGGTTACTAAATAAATAATCAAACCAACCAATTAAGACTACTCGTCCTAATCACAGAGCATTCTAGCGGAAGATTTTTAAAGTTGAAAGAACCCAAAAATAAATCCATCAAAATGAATGTCCACAGCTACAACAACAGGAATGAAATCCCAAATACACAGGAACAGGTACATGGCCTTATGGCCTTACAAATGTTCACTTCATAAATAGTGTTTTACATACATCGGCTCGCAGGCCGGCCACACATGAAATATATAAATAAAACTATTCTACGGCCTTCTAGGGCCAGCACAGCAACATGGGCTCCAGCCCGCTATTTGGCGCTCGGCTCCGCAGCACCTGCAAGCACATACCACCGCACGGTGGCAAATAAAGCAACGGTCAGCTAAAAGCCGACCAAATTATAACGACCCCGCCCCTTACTCGGGACGGCGGTGCTCTTTCCCTGCATAACATTAGCCCAACAATATATATATATAGCGCAATTATAATTCTCCACAGGTGTAGGCTCGCACGGCCAAACACCCCGTGCACTCAGGGCACATTCATGGTGAACCCTGACCCATCAGTGCATTCACCACCACCCCCAGGATGGCAACAACATGTGAGCATTTAGCCTTTCTGACCACCATCTAAGGCTCCGACTATGCCAACGGCCAGTCCCCGTCTTTGGGTCTCTCGCACCGAACCACATAGCCTAGGTCCAATTCCACTTGCCCGTTGCTCACGCCGCATGTCCAATTTAAGGAACTTTGCGCGGGCCAAGCTTCTCTCGGATCCCAAATTTTCCAAAACAATCTCATAACCCAGTTATGATCAAGGCCGGTTCCCAGACCGCCAAGTTAGCAGAACACGTTTCCGCTCAATTTTCCGGGTGCGCCTTGAAGCTAACCTTCAAGGATCCCTGCTGCAATCTACCGCGTGGAAACCCGAAAAATCCAAAACACGGAGTCTTCTCCGGCAAAACCACCTCAAATGCAACATCACCGATCCAGACAAAACACGTCCGGGTAGGCTTCACACACAATGCCTATGCCCGTACTTGCGATTCCGGGCTCTATATGCAACAAAAGGGGGACTATTCCCGTCAACCCCAAGGAACACCATGCACTCACCGCATACTCGCGGGAGCGGGATTCCCTATGCAGAAAGAAAGAGCTTCAAGCGCTCAAGTTGAGAATCGTTACCCTTGTAGTCCGTTTTGGCGCCATGGAAAAACTACGCGGTTAGAACTCTTCGCAATGACCTTCCCTCCACGGATCCGCTCTCCGATTTCGAAACGGTACTCCGATGCTCCGCCGGCGGCCGGAAACCTCCTTCTTCTTCCTCTCCTCTCTCACTTTGGAAGGGGAGAACTTTGGAGAGAAAAATGAGGGAATAACTCTCTATTCCCGGCCTTAACAGAGCAGGGTTAAATCTGGGCCATCAGATCCTAATTAAAGAAAATGAATGGCTCGGATCTGCACAAAATTCCCCAGACCTGGGCCGCACACGGCTTGGCACACGGCCGTGTCCATGGCCGTGTGCCTCGATCCAGGCACGATCGTCGAACTGAGAAACGCACACGGGCCAAGACACGCCCGTGTCTGACCTGACACGCCCGTGTCGGGTTCCTCGACACGCCCGTGTTCGTGGGCGTGTCACGCATAACCGCCACGGCAACGGACACGACCCATCAGGACACGGGTAGGGACACGGGTTGACACACGCCCGTGTCGGATGATACGCCCGTGTCATCTGGCCGTGTTCCTGGCCGTGTCCTTCTCGGGTTGAAAACGACCAAAAAATCACCAGCCAGACACGGCCTTGGACACGCCCGTGTCCTAGGCCGTGTACCCCTACAGGCACCAAAAACTCTCTTTTTTTCCGCGACCAACTCACACACAAAATTCGGGGCGTTACACACGGCCTGGGACACGGGCGTGTCACAGGCCGTGTGAAGTCTCGGGATGTTTTGGGATTTTTTTCGCCCAGGCACACGGCCACAGACACGGGCGTGTCTGAAGGCGTGTTGGTGACACGGCCCATGACACGTGCGTGTTCCATGGGCGTGTCACTGGTTTGGATAAGTCGGTTGACCACCGCTTGAGGCACACGGCCTGGCACACGGCCGTGTCCGAGGCCGTGTCGGGTCAAAATCTGTGTTTTTGGCAAAATCATGGCCGTCCATTCCTTCAGCTGGGATCCAAGGGCTGAAGCTTCTTTCTCTTTTTCCTAAAGGCCGAAAACTGAGAAGTGATTCTCATTTTGTTTTGGTCTTGATCTTTCTTCAAGTTAAGAGAGAAAGAGAGAGAGAAAGGAGGAGGAAGAAGGAAAGGGGGCTGCTGCTGGTGGTGCTGCTGGTTACCGACGAGAAATCCGAAGCCGGCGTTGCGGAGGAAACGCTCTTGCGAGTCTTGCAAGCAAGCTTTCAGAGGTCATGGCACCGAAGCGGTCATCAAGGGTAATGACTTTTCTTCCGAGCCATGTGAAGGCTTCCTTTTAGCATATTTTGAGATTTCCCCCACCAAGAGGTGGCTGATTTTGGGAATCTTTGGGTGGATGCTTGAAATCCCCTTTGTTCGCATATAGATCCGGAAATGGAGTACGAAATAGGCATGCTGTGTGAAGCCAATCTGGACAGGTTGGTCTGGATTGGTGATGTTGCATACGAACCGGAGAAGACTCCGTGATAACGTGTAATTTGAGGAGTCAACGGGTTATGCCTGCGAAAAGGAGTAGCAGGAAGTACTGGGGTGGTAGCCCAGGAAAGTAGCCATGTGATGTTTTTGGGTCCAACCTGTAAATGAAGCACATGAAGTACTGGTGTGACCAGGAAATGCCCTTTGTGATGCTTGATGTCGTAGGGTGTCCACCTGTGAAGCGAGTAACAGGAAGTACTGGCAGGATAGTCAGGAAAGACCCCTGACATTTGTGTTTGTGCGGTGTCCACCTGTGAAGAGAGTCACAAGAAGTACTGGGAGGCCCAGGAAAGACCCGCTGTTGTGCTAAGGAAATGGGTATCGAGATATGCCCAGGCTTGAATGCCAAGAACAGGATTGGTGAGACCGACCCGCGCCTTTGATATAGCCATGAGTACGTTGTACTCGGAGAAGACAAGGCGATTTGAGCAACGGGGGGTGGAGGATCTGACCTGCGCTATGTCCGTCCGATGTGAGACCAAAAGGTGCGGTCTGTTGGAGCGCATAGCAAGAGTCTTCGGCCTGCGCGCCATGACACAATGGGGGGCTACGTGTCATCCCGGTGTAGGAAGACTAACTCCGGCTGCACGCCATGGAGTAAATGCTCAAGAGACTTACCGTTGGGTTGTGACCCTGATACGGTGGTGGGCAAGAGCTTTGCCAGAACACCAAGAATGTGCCCTGAGTGCACAGACCGTTGGGCCGGGTGGCGAACGGTTGTGATAGCTTGTGTGCGTGAAAGCACATTTTAATGATATATTGTCATACTTGTGATATAATATGCTTGCAGGGAAGAATACCGCTGCCCCCAGAGAAGAGGTAAGGTCGTTATAATTTGGTCAGCTGAACGCTGACCGTTGTTTTTGTTTGCCACCGTTGGGTGGATTGTCCCTGTACAAGTGCTGGAGAGCCGAGCGGGACGCATAGAGTTTGATGTACCTGCTGCTGTTGCTGCTACTGTTGCGAGCCCTCGAAGGCTCTATGTTATATTGTGTGTTTTCTTTTCGTGTGGCCGGCCTGCGCGCCAATTGTTTTAGGCCACTGTGTGAAAGCCATGTAAGGCCATAAGGCCAACGCTTTGGACTTGTTGTAAGACATTCCTATAGTTTATAAAATGTGGAGTTTTATGTTTGGACATTCATGAGGAGTTCAAGTTGTAGTCTAGGCTTCCGCTAGAATGATTTGTAATAGGTGCGATGCGCTACTCTGGTATCATCCTGTACCTTCACCGCCTGTTTTGTGATATATACTGTGGGGCCCCGGCCGGACCTTCTAGAATATACCATATGAACGGATGGAGTTGTTACATTTTTGGTATCGGTTGTCTTAGTCTTTCCCTCTCGCAGTCGTGGCCGCCTTCTTTTGTGGGGTGGCGAGCACGTGTTTGTGCAAACCAACGTCTACGAATGAACTCCTGAATGTCCATGATAGGAATGCACATTTGTGTGTTTGAGGAACCTGCGTGTTCTTATTTTGTGTTGCTTGCTTGGGTACGACCGCTAATGAGTGTATCTTGTCCACCTTTAGGTGACACGAAGTGGAGCTTGGCCGTTTGAGTCCCAGCGTTCTGATGAAAGTACGACACCAGCCGTGGTGCCTACACCTCCACCGTCTGCGGAACACGTGCGTTTAGTTGCGGAGGCCTTATTTACCATGATCCAAGGCCAGCCCCTTAGGCCAGAACAGGTGGCGGCGAGGCCTGAACCTGTCGTGGATTTGGCTCCTCGAGCGGCTGAGAAGCAACTAACGCGGTTTATGAGTTTCCATCCGCCTAAGTTCTCGGGAGCGGGAAAGCCGACGCAGGCTGAGGATTGGCTATCGCGCGTCAAGCGAGTGATGACGGCGATAGGAACGGCGGAGCATCAGAAAGTTACCTTAGTTACCTTTTTGCTTGAAGGAGAAGCTCGGTTATGGTGGGATGAGATAGAGTTGCATCACTTGGCGGGTCGTCCGTTAACCCAAGTATCAATGGAAGAATTCTCCCGTCTCTTCCTCGCGAAGCACCTTCCTGCGGCTCAGCGGATAGCCATGGAAAATGAGTTCCAAAGGTTAACACAAGGTGATGGCAGTGTTGACGCATACTTACATGAATTTACTCGCTTGGGGCGGTATGCGGGTTCTATCTTTGCTGATGAACAGAGGAAGACTAATCTGTTCTATGAAGGACTGAGGGACGAGCTGAGGTTCCTTGTGTCAAGTTCTATGAACCAAGGTTTCCAAGCGTTGGTTGACACCGCGACCGCGTTGGAAAAGGATATGAAAAGGGTGCAAGGGAAGAGAGCTTTGGCTGTGACGCAACCGGAGTGGAAGGCGCCCCGATCGGGAAAACCATTTTATAAGAAGAGATGGGGCAAGAAGTCCAAGCCTAGTGGACAAGCTCCTTCATCCGTTGCAACGGGAACAACGTCAGGGGCTACCTCCAAGCCAAATACTCGGGTCTGCTTCAATTGTGGCCGCATGGGGCATATTGCGCGCGATTGTCAGATGCCGCCAAAGAGTGAAAAGAAGGCGGGAGCATCTTATGCGGAAAAAGGAAAGGCGGTGGTGGATTCCTCTGCCTCGCAGGCGCAACCCCGGGTCTACAATCTTGGCCTGCAAGAGGCCATCAAGCAGAGTGACGTTGTCACAGGCTTTGTGATGATTCGGGACACGCTGGCGCGAGCACTGTTTGATACAGGTGCATCGCATTCTTTTCTGTCTAGTGAGTTTATTACGCGGCTTGGGATACCCAGTCGTGCAAAGACAGATAGCGTCAGGGTGGTGTTGCCAAATGGCTGTTGGATGCTTGCGGATCAAGCTTGCGATGTGGCGGTTCAATTAGGAAGTCGGGATTTTTGTTTAACTGCATTTGTTTTGCCAATATCGGAATTCGACGTGATTTTGGGATGGATTGGCTTGCGGAGCAGCATGCTATGATTGATTGCCAGTCCAAAGAAATCACGTTGGGCCAGAATACCGAACAGGAGACAAAGTTCGCGGGTATGCGAGGAGTGGGCGGGACATTGATGTCTGCACTCCAGGTAGTCAAGGCTGTTCGGAAGGGTGCGGAGTGTTACTTTGCACTAATTCAGGCTGTTGAGCCTAAGGCCAGTTTGTGCGAGGTTCCGATTGTGGCAGAATTTACAGATGTGTTTCCCACGGATCTCCCTGGGCTACCACCCCAGCGGGAGATTGACTTCACAATTGAGTTGGTGCCAGGTGCGAAACCTGTGGCCCGCTCGCCATATCGCGTTGCGCCAAAAGAGATGGCTGAATTGAAGGTTCAACTCCAAGAAATGTTGGAGTAAGGTTATATACGCCCAAGTATGTCACCTTGGAGCGCACCTGTGCTTTTTGTAAAGAAGAAAGACGGTGGGTTGTGGTTGTGTATTGATTACCGTGAACTGAATAAGCTGACCGAGAAGAATAAGTATCCAATACCCCGGATTGATGAGTTGTTCGATCAGCTGGTGGGGTCGACCGTCTATTCGAAGTTGGACCTGAAGTCTGGTTACTACCAGTTAAGAATTCGGGAAGGTGACATTCCCAAAACCGCATTTGGAACGCGTTATGGGCACTATGAGTTCACAGTTATGCCATTTGGACTGTGCAATGCGCCCTCGGTGTTTATGGATCTGATGCATCGTAGTTTTCATGAGTACCTGGATCTGTTTGTGATTGTGTTCATTGATGATATCCTGGTGTACTCAAAGTCGAAAGCTGAGCATGAGATTCACTTGCGGTTGGTGTTGAACACGTTGAGGCAAAATCAGCTCTATGCCAAGTTCTCGAAGTGCGAGTTTTGGCTATCGTCAGTGGCATTTTTGGGCCATGTGGTGAGTGGAGCGGGCATTGCAGTGGATCCAGCGAAGATAAGGGCCATACAAGAGTGGCCAAAGTTGTCTTCCGTGGCTAAGGTCAGGAGTTTCCTTGGACTTGCGGGTTACTATAGAAGATTTGTGGAAAATTTCTCGCGGATCGCTTTGCCACTAACCACCTTGACGCGAAAAGATCAGAAGTTCGTTTGGACGCCAGAGTGCACACGAGCTTTTGAAGAGCTGAAGATTCGGTTGACCACGGCGCCGGTGTTGTCTTCGCCACGTGGAACCGATGGATTTGTAATTTATAGTGATGCCTCAGGGAGCGGCTTAGGCTGCGTTCTTCTGCAGAATGGAAAGATTATTGCTTATGGCTCACGCCAGCTGAAGGTGCACGAGCGAAATTATCACGTCCATGATTTGGAACTAGCGGCGGTGATTTTTGCACTCAAGTTGTGGCGACACTACCTTTATGGAGTGAAGGTGGAGATCTATACCGATCATAAGAGCCTAAAGTATCTTTTGGAGCAGAAAGACTTGAACATGCGACAACGAAGGTGGTTGGAGTTCCTTGGGGACTACACTTTTGAGATTTACTATACGCCCGGGAAGGGGAATGTTGTCGCGGATGCCTTGAGTCGGCGGGTTTCGGCTAGAGCGAATTGGTTGCAAAGGCGTGATAAACGTCTTATCCAAGAGTTGGAAGCATTAGAGATCTATTGTGTTGTCAAGGGTTCCACTGCCACTGCATGCTTGAACTGGACTGAAATACAATGTGACCTTGCGGACCGAGTACGACGAGCAATGGAGTTGGATGAAGATCTCTTATGCTATGTGAAGAAAGGGCCAGAGGGCAAATTCACCTGGATTGACGGTCTTGTACGAAAAGAGGGCTGTTTGTGCGTCCCAAATGTGGGGAATTTGAGGGAAGAACTGATGTATGAAGCGCATTATACAAAGTATTCCATTCACCCCGGGAGCACAAAGATGTTCAACGATATGACGAAGCTTTTCTGGTGGCCAGGGCTCAAGAAAGATGTTGCCCTTTATGTATCCAAATGTCAAACATGTGCGATGATGAAGGCGGAATGCCAAAAGTCGGGCGGTTATCTAAAGTCACTGCCAATCCCAGAGTGGAAATTTGATGATATTTCCATGGATTTTGTGTATGGGTTGTCGAGATCGCAACGAGGAAATGATTCCATTTGGGTCATTGTGGACCGGCTAACGAAAGTAGCACATTTTCTCCCGAACAGGCGGGATGATTCAGTTGAAAGTTTGGCAAAGTTATATGTTGACCAGATTGTGCGGCTTCACGGTGTTCCTCGGAGCATCGTAAGTGATCGAGATGGGCGATTCACGTCAAATGATTGGAGGCTAGTTCACCGACTGTTGGGCACGAAGTTGACTTTCAGTACGGCCTTTCATCCCCAAACGGATGGCCAAACTGAACGTACCAACAGAACAATGAAGGACATGCTCCGAATGTGCGCCCTTGACTTTGGAAAGAGATGGGAAGATCATCTCTATATGGTAGAGTTTGCATATAATAACAGCTATCAGACGAGCATTGGGATGGCACCATATGAAGCTCTATATGGAAGGAAGTGTTGTACTCCCTTGGCTTGGGTAGAAGCGGGCGAAGCTCGGGTTGTTAAACCAAATGAGGTTGAAGAAGCAAACTCAACCATACGGATGATTCGAGAGAGATTACTTATTGCTCAAGATCGACAAGCGAAGTACTACAACGCCAAGCACCAGAACGTGGCTTTTGCGGTTGGCGATTGGGTCTACTTGAAGATCAAGCCATTCAAAGGTGTCTCCAGGATTCGACGATTGAAAAAGTTGAGTCCAAGATATTTGGGTCCTTTTGAAGTGGTTGAGCGAGTTGGCGAAGCGGCTTATCGGCTAGCTCTGTCGGCAGACTTGGGTGGGTTGCATGATGTCGGTGCTTCGGAAGGCCATGAAAGATCCAGCTCAAGTGATCGCGGAAAGTTAGACTCATTCAGATCGAATATCGAGCCGAGAAACAGTTGCGGAACAAGGCGGTCGCCATGGTCAAAGTCCGGTGGGATAATTGTGGCCGTGAAGAACTGTCATGGGAGCGAGAGCAAACCATGCGCGAAGAGTTCCCTGAGCTGTTTTTGTAATCTCTAGAGAGGATGTTGTAACATAAATGTTGTATGTTGTAACATATTTTTTGCTATTTACTGTTGCCTTCCTGTGTCTAAATTTCGAGGACAAAATTTCCTGCAGGAGGGGAGGATTGTAACAGTCCAACTTTTTGAAACAGGAAATTTAGGGTGACACGGCCTGGGACACGGGCGTGTCCCAGGGCGTGTCAAAGGACACGGCCTGCGACACGGGCGTGTCGCAGGGCGTGTCGAGGTTGTGTCGACGATCGGGCTTTGTCTCGACGATTTTTCGCTCGACGATGTGTCGAGAGGAGGCACACGACCCAGGACACGGGAGTGTCCAAGGCCGTGTCGCGTGCTCGATGATTTTTACTCGACGATCGTCGAGTGTCGAGACGTGAGTGTTGAGTGTCGAGAGGTTGAACACGGCCTGTGACACGGGCGTGTCACAGGGCGTGTCAAATCGGGTCGACGAACTCAGCCCGACGAAGGATTTCGACAGGGCGTGTCTTTGTGCCGTGTCTGGGCACACGGCCTGGGACACGGGCGTGTCACAGGCCGTGTGAAGTCTCGGGATGTTTTGGGATTTTTTTCGCCCAGGCACACGGCCACAGACACGGGCGTGTCTGAAGGCGTGTTGGTGACACGGCCCATGACACGGGCGTGTTCCATGGACATGTCACTGGTTTGGATAAGTCGGTTGACCACCGCTTGAGGCACATGGCCTGGCACACAGCCGTGTCCGAGGCCGTGTCGGGTCAAAATCTGTGTTTTTGGCAAAATCGTGGCCGTCCATTCCTTCAGCTGGGATCCAAGGGCTGAAGCTTCTTTCTCTTTTTCCTAAAGGCCGAAAACTGAGAAGTGATTCTCATTTTGTTTTGGCCTTGATCTTTCTTCAAGTTAAGAGAGCAAGAGAGAGAGAAAGGAGGAGGAAGAAGGAAAGGGGGCTGGTGGTGGTGGTGCTGCTGGTTACCGGCGAGAAATCCGAAGCCGGCATTGCGGAGGAAACGCTCTTGCGAGTCTTGCAAGCAAGCTTTCAGAGGTCATGGCACCGAAGCGGTCATCAAGTGTAACGACTTTTCTTCCTAGCCATGTGAAGGCTTCCTTTTAGCATATTTTGAGATTTCCCCCACCAAGAGGTGGCTGATTTTGGGAATCTTTGGGTGGATGCTTGAAATCCCCTTTGTTAGCATATAGATCCAGAAATAGAGTACGGAATAGGCTTGCTGTGTGAAGCCCATCTGGACAGGTTGGTCTGGATTGGTGATGTTGCATACGAACCGGAGAAGACTCCGTGATAACGTGTAATTTGAGGAGTCAACGGGTTATGCCTGCGAAAAGGAGTAACATGAAGTACTGGGGTGGTAGCCCAGGAAAGTAGCCATGTGATATTTTTGGGTCCAACCTGTAAATGAAGCACAGGAAGTACTGGTGTGACCAGGAAATGCCTTTTGTGATGCTAGATGTCGTAGGGTGTCCACCTGTGAAGCGAGTAACAGGAAGTACTGGCAGGATAGTCAGGAAAGACCCCTGACATTTGTGTTTGTGCGGTGTCCACCTGTGAAGAGAGTCACAGGAAGTACTGGGAGGCCCAGGAAAGACCCGCTGTTGTGCTAAGGAAATGGGTATCGAGATATGCCCAGGCTTGAATGCCAAGAACAGGATTGGTGAGACCGACCCGCGCCTTTGATATAGCCATGAGTACGCTGTACTCGGAGAAGGCAAGGCGATTTGAGCAACGGGGGGTGGAGGATCCGACCTGCGCTATGTCCGTCTGATGTGAGACCAAAAGGTGCGGTCTGTTGGAGCGCATAGCAAGAGTCTTCGGCCTGCGCGCCATGACACAATGGGGGGCTACGGGCCATCCCGGTGTAGGAAGACTAACTCCGGCTGCACGCCATGGAGTAAATGCTCAAGAGACTTACCGTTGGGTTGTGACCCTGATACGGTGGTGGGCAAGAGCTTTGCCAGAACACCAAGAATGTGCCCTGAGTGTACGGACCGTTGGGCCGGGTGGCGAACGGTTGTGATGGCTTGTGTGCGTGAAAGCACATTTTAATGATATATTGCCATACTTGTGATATAATATGCTTGCAGGGAAGAATACCGCTGCCCCGAGAGAAGGGGTAGGGTCGTTATAATTTGGTCAGCTGAACGCTGACCGTTGCTTTTGTTTGCCACCGTTGGGTGGATTGTCCCTGTACAGGTGCTGGAGAGCCGAGCGGGACGCATAGAGGTTGATGTACCTGCTGCTGTTGCTGCTACTGTTGCGAGCCCTCGAAGGCTCTATGTTATATTGTGTGTTTTCTTTTCGTGTGGCCGGCCTGCGCGCCAATTGTTTTAGGCCACTGTGTGAAAGCCATGTAAGGCCATAAGGCCAACGCTTTGGACTTGTTGTAAGACATTCCTATAGTTTATAAAATGTGGAGTTTTATGTTTGGACATTCATGAGGAGTTCAAGTTGTAGTCTAGGCTTCCGCTAGAATGATTTGTGATAGGTGCGATGCGCTACTCTGGTATCATCATGTACCTTTACCGCCTGTTTTGTGATATATACTGTGGGGCCCCGGCCGGACCTTCTAGAATATATCATATGAACGGATGAAGTTGTTACAATAATGCTGCATTGAAGCTTTAGTACCATCAGCTTCTCTAATTTCATAAACGTCTTTCTCCCAGACTATCTTGAATAATTCATCAAATTGAACTGCCAGTTTACCCTGCATCAAGAAAACACTGAGACAAAAGCAACGACATGTGAAAGGAAATACTGCAGAAATGTCATAGAATCCGCAAAGAAATTGGATGTTGCAAATGGTTGTATTGATGAAACATGTATGCTCATCAATTCACAGAAGTTGTTATACCTTTATCTCATCAGCAAGTTCCTTGGGAGCAACCTTTGTATTCAAGAACTCATCAATTTGCTGTAATGTTCTCTTGCGGTCCTATCAAAATGAAATAAAAGTTCAAATTCAAATTTAATTAAAACAAGAACAGTGTGTGTGAATTCGTGGATGGAGACCCAACCACGGTCTGGTGCCCATGGTCGAACATCATAGGAGTTTTGTAATTTTCATTTGCGTTCTGAAGGCGGAATGGCCGACCTTCGACACAGTAAAACGATTGATACTGCAGAGCCGCAGGCCACTTCGATCTCCATCACCCGCACTGCCAAACGGAGTTTAGGAATAAAAATTGAACTGAAAAAAATCAAATTGTTGAGATGGAAACCAACTTCTGCAAACAAGAGCTTCTTTGTGATGAGTTGTATGATAGCAGCAGATCCCAATAGCTGAAGTAAAGTTTCTATCTGCGGCAAAATATGATGATCGACTCAGAAGAAAATAAATAGTATTTCATCAGATCATAGAAGACACAAAGAAAGCTGCGCAAATGCATTTACCTCTGTGGAGGCAAACAAATCCAAGGCAATAGCAACAACTAATGCAAGAGTAACAGGTACATTACTCGAATTCTCCTGAACATAATTGATAATATTGTTCACTCATGAAATAGTATATGATGCAGTAGAAATGCAATAGAAAGGATTTAACATGTTGGATCCAATGAAGCACTGATACTTTTATGGGGGGCACGTACCCGTACTGGATACATTTCCGGTACCGGTACGTATCAGATACTCGGCAGATGTACTTGCTACAATAGTGTGTGGATATACGTGCTACAATAGTTAATTCTATGATACACTTGGACTTGGCAAATCATTTTGCATATTTTGTTTGAAGTCTGATTTTCTAAAGTAAATAAAAGACTTCATATATTTAAGAAAAAATTTCCAAGACTAGAGGGAACAACATATGGATTGTTTCAAAAGAAAACTGTTACTGCTGTTAGGTGATGCACATAGCTTAGAACTATAAACTTAGAGTTGTTATTTTTATACACAAAAGCCAAATATCAGAAGAGGTACCCAGTTTGTTCATGAAAAAAAAACTTGTATTTGGAACTAATAACAAGTACAAATACACACAGCCCACAAAATTTCATATAAATCCTGATATAATTAGGATTTCATAACTTTATACTAACAAGAAACTTTAAAGTAATGGGGAGAATATAAATATTCTAAAGAGCTTACCATTAGATTAAGAGAGAATCTAATGGGAAGGATGTAGTATTTGTAATGTTTGAGGGACTTGATGAATATGCCCACTATATGATATTACAACACCATACTTAGCATATGCAATGGTATATGCAATCTTTTATTTAGTGTTCGTGTTATATAGAATGTCAATATGACATAGTATTTTATTATTCGGAAACACTTTCATACAATTATATCAAAATTTAGAATACTGAAGCACTTCCATACAATTTTATCCAAATTTTCACATTTTATCATATACACTTCCATACAGTTCTATGCAAATTGAAATTGACAAAATTGTGTTTGGGCAATATTGCGTTTGGACGAAGGATGTGGGTTCATGTTATTACACAACCCATTTAAGAGAAAGGAAGACACCCTACTTGAAAAAAAGTATCAACAAAATTCCTAATCAAGTAATCAACCACATATCATTGAATAAAAGATTTGTAAAGTGATTTTTTACAAGGAACACAGATTTCCAAAACAAAATGGATATATGATCAACTTTTTTCGGCATCAACATTCTGAATCAACATATTTCTAACATAAGAAATTGATTACATAATCAAATAGCAAAAAATGAGAGAAAAAACAAGAAAATAAAGGAGTTCTAAAATTATTTTCCTATCATTAGCTTTTGATAAAGGAAACAATAGATCTAAAATAAAGGAGTCAGTAGATCTAAAATCTAGAAAAAAAATCAGTCATGTTATCGATTACAGATACCATAGGAGGCAACATATTACCATAATCATTGAAGATAGAAGAGGTAGGTGTTACCTTGTCCAGATCGGGAGCTTGATTGCGATCGGATTTGGAGCTCTATTGAGGAAGCCGATCGATAGCCGGGATTGCTATCGAGGAATGAGATCAAGCAACACCTTGCCAGCATCTGCTCAAAACGCTGCCAACTTGGGAGCGTAAAAAATATCGGGGAACACCTTGACCTCTCCTCTTCCGAAGCAACAACCTCTGAACTCCTTGTGTCTTAGCAGTGACCGCCAGCCTCCTTTAGACCTAGGAGAGACCTCGCAAGCGCCGACCTTTTCCTCGTACATGCAGAAATCGTGTAAATAGTCGGCGGGGACTCCAGAGTTTGGGCTTTTCCATTGCATTGCAAAGGCGTTAGACTTCGGCGGTCACTAAAAACGTTAAGAGAGGAACGAGAAAGGGGGTAAAATCGATTTGGAGAGCAAAAGAGGGTGTCGAATGAATGGAATACCTGATCTCCATTGAAGAGGAGAATGGGGGAGGAAGAACTGCTTTGTCGATTTGTCGAGGGGATGTCGCGGTCTGTCGAGGAAGAGAGGGAGTTGCGAGGGGAGGGGCTGCGGCGTGGAGTGATGGATAGGGTTGAGATCGGGATGAAATAGTTGGAGCGTAAAAAATGTGCGAGTTTTGATTGATATGTGGGTTTTGACCATGAATTTTATTTTTCATGGCTAATACATATGTATTAGCCACACTATTTATAACCCTAGCTATAAAATAACTATTAACCACGATTTTGACAATCGTGGCTAATATCAGTGTATTAGCCACGATTTTTTGTCCCCGGCCAAAAAAAGTGTAGCCAATACTCACTTTTCTAGTAGTGCCATGAACTCAAAGCAATATATCCAAGCTTAGAAATTTTCGCGGTCATCGCTTCACGGATCATTTCTCGCAAAAATTTGGGGACATTTGATATGACCCCCATGAGATTTTCGAGTCCACCCGATCAAAGTGCAAGGGGGGCCAACCAGACCAGTGATGCGCAGAGAACCGCGAGCACACAAGAAGACCAGAAGAGCACATAAGGCCCGCGCCCGAAAGTGCACGCCCGCGCCCCGCGTAGCCAGCGAACGTGCACGACCTCCACGCGTGCAGGGCTGCACGCAGTCGACCTGCACGGCCACCAGGACGCACCCCAGTGTGGTCGCGCCCCGCGCGACCAGACGCCGCACGGCCTCGCGTCGCGTGCACAGCGCGCACGTGCGTGCGGATGGAAGCTGCGGCCGCCGCCATCGCCGGTGCTAGTCGCCACCACCGGCAACCCTCACCGTCCCTAGCCGCCCCTTTGCTGCCGGCCGCCACCGCCACCTCCGGGCACCTTGACCGGACCCCTCGAACTGCACAGGGGGAAGAGTGACACTCTCGTCATTTTGACAAAAATGGTGATCAAGGTGATCTGAACGGTGCGATGTCATTCACCAGCACAAATCACTATCCGACGCAATTACCAGCATAACCCTCCAAAAAAACTATAAATAAGCCTCTAGGCTTTCATTTGAAGCTAGACAATTACAAAAACAAGAGTGAGCTCTGAGCTTTTTCGGCAAGATCATGGACTTTTTGCAAAACGATTCCTTTTCTCCTCAACACTATCACAACTCACTTAATCAATACCCTATCGTATTAATTTATCATTAAAACCTAATTATTGTATAAATATCTCATCTTCTAGAAGTTAATTCTCCACATGAGCATTGACCGTTGATCTGCCAATTCTAGATGTTCATGCCGGCCTAATTTTTGGTCATAAATTCATTCATAATAAAACAAACTCCTTTTTCCCACGTGCATCTACTATGCTGATCAGTCAATTGATTACTCAAGCCCGCTGCCTTCCAAATACTCTATAAAACCCCGGCCATCTTCTTCACTTCTCATCAACCCATCTTCACCCCCAGCAACAAATTACATATACTCCCAGAACCCCAATAGCCAAGCTAGGTCGGAAAGATGACTTCATCATGGTCAGTTGAGGTGGAGTCCAAAGCCCCGCCGGTTCCCCTCTTCAAGGCCACCTTCACCGACTGGAATAATCTCGGCCCTAAGCTCCTCCCCGACATCATCACCGGCGTGACTGTTCTGTCCGGCCATGGCGCTGCCGGCAGCACCAGGCGTATCAACTACACTCCAGGTATATCTATTCTTCTTGAATCGTCTCATCAGTAATTCTTATAGGGCCAGAATTGGGTCGGGGACAGTAAAGTGCAGCACCTGCTTTTTATCGTGCAGCGCGGCATCCAATGACTGCTAGCACATCTTAGATCGCTCAGAGATACGTGCTCGTGCAGAAATGTGTGTAGTGGTGATGTGCATGCATCTCTGTGTGTTCGCATCCGTTGAATCGCACTGCACAGTAAAATGCAGCGGCTCGAATTGTTGTGCACGTGAGAAAATTTTCTAGAGGCAAATCAAATGTCAAATCATTTATTTGCATTTAATATTCTATATCTTAAACCTAAATTTCTAATCAATAATTTAAGGGCGATTTATTGGCAGTTCTTATGTGATTATTGGCAGCCCAAAGATAATAGCAGCCCAACAAATGGCTATTGGCGACCCGATGGATATTGACAGCCCAAAAATTAAACTTTTAAATGACATTTTTAAGAAAAGTGTTCAACATGAAAGTTGTAGATCTCGACGAGATCTACAACTTTTATGTTGAACATTTTTTCTAAAAATGTCATATAGCAGAGTTATTTTCAAAAGACGCGGAATCCGGGTGAAAACTCTCATAATTCCGCCCGGATTCCGCGCCTTTTGAAAATAGGTCTGCTATATGACATTTTTAGAAAAGTGTTCAACATGAAAGTTGTAGATCTCGACTACAACTTTTATGTTGAATACTTTTTCTAAAAATGTCATGTAGTATACCTTTTTTTCAAAAGCCGCGTGTTTCACCTTTGAGGCTGATATCACCGGCCATATTATGTGTGTTTTTTATTATTTTGCCGGACTGTCAATAGTCAAAGCTGGAATGCCAATATAAATGCCCTAATTTAAAGAATAAAAAATTATCTGAACTTTTCATTTCTCTTTCTTTTGTATTTTTGTCTTACTTCTAAGTAAATACATAGACTCACTAATTTGATTAAGAAAATTCAATATTTTTTTTGCTAAGATAAAATGCTTGTAATTCAGTAATTGTAAGAATAAATGTTTTCTATTTTTTTTTATTTTCTATATTGATCAAAAGACAATAAAAATATTAGAACTGCAAATGATAATTTTTATTCTTTTTAAAGTTGCGAATAGTAAAAATACAGGAATAGACGATTTTACTCTGCCAATAATAATTCCCTTCGTGCATTACTTCTCACACTGAATTAATGCCTCTATGCATAACTCTCTGGGTATATTAATTCTTAATAAAAGGGCTGAATAATTAATTCACTATATATAAATAGTAACGGCTATATATTTGAATTATATACTATTGTGGTTAATTAATTGTTTGTACGCATGGATGATGCAGCTGTGCCTTTTGAATTTGTGACCGAGCGGCTAGACTCCATTGACCATGAGAAGCTTGAGTTGTGGGTTTCTCTGGTGGAAGGAGGAGATATCGGGAGGAAGCTGGAGTCTGCAAACTCCCACATCAAGGTGGAGGGGAAGGGTGGTGGCTCGGTCGTCAAGCTGGAGGTGACCCACAAGGTTCTTCCCGGCGAGGACGTCGCCGAGGAAATCGAGAAAGTGAAGAAAGGATTCATCAGGAGCATTAAGGCTGTGGAAGAATACCTTCTGGCGAATCCTGGAAGCTATGCTTAAATTATCTCTGAAGGTCATGGAAATTGTTTTGTGAGAGTAAAAGAGAGTTTGCTTGTGTTGTGGGGGTGAGCTTTGCATGAAAGTTTATTTCATATTTGTATTGTTCAGCATTTGTGTGTCCTTAGTATGGTTGTAATCTTATTATGAAGAATAAATGGGTGCTATTAATTATATTTTCTATTAGTCTTCAACTATGTTTTTAAATTAAGGAATTATTGGGTCAATGAAGCTACGGGCGGATCTAGAGGAGGGGCCAAAGGGGGCATGTGCCTTCCTCCCCTAATTCTAATTTTTGTTTTTTTTGCAAAGCTCATCAGTTTTTGGCTTGTTGCACACATAAATTTGGCTATTCGCATACTAGTTTTGGTTAGTTTTGTTGAAATTGTTGAAGTGAAAGTGGCAGCCTGAGCAAATTGTTCGGGCAGGCTATGCGGTCTGTTTTGGCGGTCTCGGTGGTCGGACCGTGCGGTCCGAGCGGCCAGAGCTGACGATTAGCTAGGTCGGCCAGTGTTGTACGACTAGTTTTGTTGAAATTGCGGCTGGACGATGAAAAGAATCGCGGATGGGTTATAACATAAAACCCCGATTTTAAAGAAATGTGGTTTGCAAGACCAGCTGCGCCAAACAATGGTTATTGGCAAAAGAGTGGTGCGTTTCCACCGTACCACAGGCAAAAAGCCCAATCAAATGCCACCTTATTGTCACCGATCATGCGGTTATGATCGGATGAATCAGTCGTACCACTTGACCAGAGAAAATAAGATTCTGTTTGGAAGAATTTATTTTCACCGGTCAAGCAATTGCGATCCGAAAAATGTATCCTAATAAAATGGAGAGGATCTGATCTGATTCCGGCCTCTCGCTCAAAAATGTAAGGTAGGATAACCTATTTTCACGGTCCCAAATAAATCACCTCATTTTTGCAGAGAAACGAAAACCCTATTCCTGCTGGCGGCGCCGAAACCCACACAGCGCCCTCGCTCCGGCAAGCTCCAATCGCCATCCACGCCACTCCACTGCAACGACAAACGTCGGGAAGAAACGCAGCATCCAACTCCGTCGTCAACAAGCCGCGCCGAAGCTGTCTAGGAAGGAAGCGATTCTGAGGCCACTGTCGACTCCGATCAACTCCCTCTGCTCGATCCCTCCAGCTACCCGCAGTGTCCCTCTACTCTATTGAATCCTCCACTGTCACAACCCATAGATGGTAAAAACCCCTTAATCTCTCTGGTGTTTCAATTTATCATCTTAGTATTTTATTCCATCCCGTTCAATCTCTCTAAGTATTCAAAACTATATATATTTTTGTCATAAATTATTTTATGCAACTTTTGCCTGTGAAATTATTGATCCGGAGGTGAGGAAAGAAGAGAGATAAAAGCCTAGGCGGTGGCCGGAGGAGAGGGAGACGATGGGACATGGATAAAAGAGGAATTCTTAACCATTTCATAAATCTCATAAAAGTCTAATTACAACCATTAGGCCCCGTTCGTTTGCAATGTTTTTATTTACGGTTTTCGTTTTGCTTCAAAACAAAAACATCAAGGTTTTTTGTTTTGGGGCAAAACAAAAACTTATGTTCATTTGCAATATGGTTTTCATGTGTGTTTTAAGGCAAAACGAAAACGTACGTTTGTTTGCTGTTAACAATCCCCTCTTTTGTTGTCCGAACTTTATCTACAGGACGACACAGCGGGAAGAACCCTAGCCTTAGAGAGAGAGAAAAAGCAAAACAAACAAAACAGAGAGAGAGGGCAGCAGAGAGCGACGTCACCCGATCGAACACCTAGAAGAAGAAGAAAACAACTCCGAGAAGCCGAGAAGAAGAAGTAGTTCCTGACGGGAGCCGGAAAGAAGATCGGGAGGGGTTTTATTGGGAAGAAGCTCAGTTTCGGGAAGAAGTTACCGGAGAAGATCCGTTCCGAAAAGAAGGTACAGGCGATGGAGAAGAAACAAAACAGACAAAACACCTCCATCAACTTGCCGATCGAACACCTAGAATATCTCCCGCCGAAGAAAAAGCGAAGACATTTTCCCCTGTTTTCTATTTTCAAACCGAGCAAAACAGATCTCGGTAGGTCTGTTTTGGGGCTAGACAAAGTTAGAAGGAATGAAAACCGAGCATTTTCAGATCAAAACCAAAACCGTGCAAAACATGGCCAAACGAACACCTATTTTTGGACCGCCAAAATTGAAAACCAAAACCGGTTGTGAAAACGGTGCAAACGAACGGTAAGCTATCTATAGTAATCATTACATTAGACCGTTAATAACAACGGTTTATTGCTTTTAAAATGCTCCTGACGGCTAGAAGATCTGTATCGTTGCTGGCATCCTGTGGCTCACGGTCCTAATTGGATGATGGTATATTCTGCCCCCTTGATCCGGTCAATGATGAATCTCATCCGTTAGGGTTCCTTTTGTCTTCTCCCTGCTGACCAGCTGTCATGCGTTGAAGTCTGGCTTTTGTGCTGTCATCAATCCTGGCCGCTTGATAATGATGAAGAAACTGAGACCGTTGGATTTCTCTTTTAACCCTAACAGTGTGGTGTGAGGACCACCACCTGCGAGCGCAAGGCAACTTCCCTCTCGAATTGCGAGTTGAATTCCTCTTCATTGCCATTGAGTTTGTAAGATTGGATTACGTCATAGGGCCTAGGGAGAGTTGAGAGGGATGTGCACTTCTCTTTGTTGTTCTTTGAATCTAGAGGCCAACTTTTCCAGAAGACAATTTTTTCCTTCCTGTCCATTTTCATTTATAGGCCAACTTTTCCAGAAGATATCTTTTGGATTGATTTTCGAAAAACCACTGGACTCCATCTTCTTCCTCTCGACACTATTGTAGAGCCTGAAGAACAAGTTCAAACTTCAGATCTAAGAGTTCAAGAAGATAGTTGTTGTCATTCTCACCTATAACAGCAAGTTCAGAGAAGCATCTCTGAGAAGGAAGAAGCAGCAAAGCCAAACCTTAGCTGTTGTTACCTCACAGTTTTAGCTGATCATTTTTGAAGAACATTTTCTAGAAGTTGTGAAGAAGAAAGCTGAACTGAGTTTACTCAGGACAGAAGGAAGAAGGCACAAAGAACATTTCTCTGGAGTCAGATCATCATCAACAAACCTTTCATCAAGTAGGATCCTAACAGATCTGAGTGTAAGCCTATTTTATAAAGACTGAGTGTAGGATCTTTTGTAGATCTGAGGTAGGATCCCTGTGTGGATCTGAGGTAGGGCCTGTGTGCCTGGGTTATAAGACTTGTGCTCAAGTTTGAGGTAGGATCCCGGAGTTAATAATTCGAAATTGCTCAAAGTGGCATAAGGGTATTCTTTTGGGCGCTGATATCCGCACCGCAGTTTTGGCTAGTCCCAGCGCACTTTCTCGTAATTTTCGCGCCTTTTAGAAATACGCCTTGTACATGCATTATTAGAAAAAATGCTCGACACGAAAGTTGTACATCTCGACGAGATCTACAACTTTCGTGTTGAACACTTTTTCTAAAAATGCATGTACCAAAGCGTATTTTCAAAAGACACGAAATCTTGACGTATTTTTAAAGTATGTCTTGTGCATGCATTTTTAGGAAAAATGTTCAACACGAAAGAGAATGTTCCACAAACTCAATCACAACTCGTTCAACAAAATCTTATAGCACTAGTTCCACAAAATTTTCTCTTTAACATATTATAAGTATTCAATATGAAATGCATTTGATAATACCCAGCTGGGGGGGGGGGGGGGGTGGGGCAATTACGACTTAAAAAAATCAAATATATTATGATGCATGAATAAATTAAGCAACACAAATAATCATTAGGTGCATAAAGTAAATAATAAATGGAAATAAAACAATAGCTAACTAAGATCTCTTTTTTCATCTAGCCTACATTTCTGATGCAACCTCTGCCGCATCCAATTCTACATGACGTAATCATGCGTCCTAGAGTATTATTTTTTTGTTTATGTTTATTGTCGTGTATTTTTTTCCCGCAATATTTGAAGTTGTCCGGCTCGTCGGTTTGACCACCCAGCAGGACCTTAAATAAATGGTCCGGTAATTTAGAATAGCTAGGACGAGAAAAAGGCAAGCTCAAATTATTTAAAACTAGCATAAATTTAATTTGGGAGAAGAATTTATAAAATACCCAAAATCAAGGTGGAGTTACCAGACATAATGTAATTGAGGAAACTATTCAAAAATTTCTAACAAAGAAAAATGTAGAGAATAATCTGGAGGTTTAATGGGCAAAGTCATAAATGGAAGTCTAAGGCTTCGTTTGGGAGGACTTATTTTCACCGGTCAAGCGGTCACGATCGCATGAACCTGACCTTAATTAAGGTTCGGTTCATGCGATCGTGACCGCTTGACCGGTGAAAATAAGTCCTCCCAAACGAAGCCTTAGGCTCCGTTTGGCACGGTGGTGGCGGTCGTAAACGCATGGGTTAAGCCGTCATTTGTTAAGGATCACCTAACAAATACCATCCGTTTGAACATAAAAGTGGATGAAGTTACTTAGGTAGATGTTAACGAATGACAATTTAACCCTCATGTTCATGACCGCCGCCACCATGTCAAACGGAGCCTAAGTTTTGGAAACTAATTAAAATATCAAAATCAAAATCCCTGTATTAATACCATGCTGCTCGGGAAAAAGAACGGACCGGATTTTACTCGTTTTCTTTGCATTGTCGGCGGAGCTCTTCCCCCCACCGACGCAGCAAGTCTTCCCCTGCGCCGTTGCTTCGATCTGAAGAGACATCCAGGAACGACAACGCCGCTACAAGCCCGCCTCCAGCGTCTGCTGGAGACGCGACCCTGTTGCCGCGACCTGTCCAGCGTCGACGCCAGCAGGGGTCGACCACCGTCCGTCGGAGGATTCCGACGCCGTTTACGACGATCCACGCCCTCTTTACTGTCGCTGGCCTCCATCTGCAATCGAGTACTGTCGACGTCGCCGTTTTATTCCGGCACCCATTCTCCACCACTGTTCTCCTGCATCCAGTTTCAACAGTCAACGATCGCGTGCCCGCATTGGGTGAATCATCTCCGTTGTGGTATCCGACACTCTCCTCTTGCTCCTTTTATTAGAATAAATTTACGCAACAATTTAAATAATCTTGAGCCTGCCTTCGAACGTTCTCGTTAGCTTAAATTCCGTTATTTCATAAAGTTGTTAATGTGGATTTGCTTGTGATTGTACTAATCTGGTGCAAGGTTCGATCCGGATAAGTACGTGAGAGTTCTACTCAAAAAAAATTCATGAATTTCCTAAAATTCGAACGACGAGTTTGATTACGCGCGGGGACTCGATTTTTGGCCGTTCGGCCCCTCTTTTAAATTAAAAATCAAATCATTTTTTTTAAAAAAAACCCTAATTTTAGTTTTATAACAGGTATATTATTTTGCTTTAAATATTTATTTCTGAAAGCCCTAATCCTAGTCTACATCAATTTCAAACCTTGTTCTTCAAGCTCAAATTGCATAATCATACACCTGTTTTTAATGAGATGATGCATACAGTTATTTCTGGCGCAAACATGTCTAATTAGCTCTTTTAGTTTTGCTCATAAGCCATATACTGAGGGGAGCTTAGACTCAAAAATTCTTGATTTATTACTTAGGGTAAGAGTTATCCTTGGGTGAGTTTTATTAGTTGTATAATATATTAATATTGTGAAATTGAAAATTTCAAAAGCACACCGGGCACAATTGATTTATTTTAAAACTTTAAGTCTCCATCGGGTGGGTTGCAACATTATTTCAATTTACTCAACCAAGGCCATGAAGATCATTTGTAACATCCCGACCTAAACAACCAAACCCTCTTTGTGCGTTGATTGATCCATTAGGGCCTAGTGGGCTCAATTAACACAATGGGAGTACATAGGTAACATAGTGGGTAAATTTGACCCATTAGGGTGTATACTCATCAACATGATGTGTGTAGATCTCACATTCACTTGTTAGTTTGCCCTAGTGGTTCCCGACACACACCAACCCACCCAATTAGGTAAAATCACCAATCCCGGATGACCCACCAATGGGCCCAAGGTGTCTTTGTATGATCCATAAGGGTCCGTTCGATTCGCTGGATTTGGAATTGAGGAATTGGAATTCATCAATTCCAAAATTGGAGGAATTGTAGTTATGTTGAATTCCAATTATGTTGTTCTGTTGTAGAATGAAATTGGAGAATAGGAATTGGAATTGATCAATTCTGTTGCTTGATTGTAGGACGGAATTGGAGAATATGAATTGAAAATACACGTAAACATCTATTATATTTTGAAGGAACCATTTTAAATGGGAGATAAACTTTTTGCAAACAACTTTTTTTTTGCATTACATACTTTCGTACTGCATACAATATGCTGAGAGTAGTAGTTTCTGGAGAAACAAATTGAGAAGAAGTAAGCCTAGAGAAACCTGGTTGCAGGTTTGGGACAAGGAGAAATAGCCGGCTAAATCTTTGGGACACAAAAAAGAACAGTAGATGGCAGCCCTAGAGAAACCTGGTTGCAGGTCTGCGCAGAAATTATGAAGAGAAAAATGAAGAGGAGGGGTATGAAGAGGAAGATGAATATGAAAAAGTGAAAAACGAATCTAGAAGCTGAAGACTTATCGCCGACGATCATTCCTGGAATCGGCGCGGCGAGACGGGGAGACGAACGCGAGAGGAGGGCGGCTCGAGTTCTTCTGTCAAAATCTGTAGTTTAAGACAAGAATTGCCAGCAAACTATTCTGAAAACCCAAGGTTTTCGTCAATTCCGTTTCCCGCCTCATTTCTTACCAACCTAACACCTGGAATGATTTATTAATGGCGAAAACCAAAACCACGGGGCTAAAAGCTGTGAACCGAATGGACCCTAAGGGATGTGAAAACCCTCGACTCATTTAATTGTATTTATATGATTTAATTAATTATTAAATAATGAATAAATCATTTAAATAAATGCAAAATTACAAAATATAGCAAATGACCTGGTAGTGACCCCAAATTTTTGGACAAGACACCCCTAAAATATTTGGATTAAGCTTAGTATTTTAAATTGATTAATTTAATTAATTTGGAATTATTTTAATTTAGTTGAATTACTTGTATTAAATAAATAAAAGAAAATGTAAAGAGATCCTAAATAATTATTGAAAAATTCAAGGGTGGTTCTAGATGATCTTAACATCAAGGATGATGGTTATAAAACAAGCAACATAGTCATAACCTAACACAAACCTGACCACCATGACTCAACCCAACTAGGTGGACCACTGCCTGCCACCTCAGCCCGTCAACAAGGTCAACCCTAAACCATTTGGAGCTCACCAATTGAACCCTAACCTTCACCAATGAAATTTATTCCCCCCACGCCAACCAGAGTTGGAGTTATTACCTCCCTCCCCCAACACCTAGGGAAGCACCACGACAGCCTGACATGGCGGCGACGATGGTGTAACCAAGGTAGTGTGATTGTCTCTTAGTGGGGCTCGAGGAGTGTTATTTAAAGAACCCTAGCTCTAGGGTTGGGCCTTTCGCTCCACGAGCCGAAAAGAAACCAGCCCTGATTAATGTCCCCACCGGTATCTTATTTGGCTTCCTATATTTGAGGATCTAGCCCATTATGAATCGAATAAATACTAAATATACTACTTATTTTAATCAAAATATTTATGAATTTTATCAATTTTATAAGTACAATATTCTGAGCAAGTGCAAGTAAATTATAAAAATCCATCGACCTTTTAAACACGCTTTGATTAATTGATCTAGCAATAAATATGGTATGCCAAAATATCTAGTCATGTAGAATCATTCATATTTTTATGTTTTTTCATTCAAATTAGTCTTACTTTTCTAATTTGAAAGTTCATATTTTCGAGGATGAGGTTTGAAGATTTGGGTTCGGTTGTGCTTGTTGTATACTCAGGACAATGTTGCTTGCTCCCGCACCGGCATGCACATACCCCCCAAACGGACCCTTACATTTGTATTATTGAAAATCATATAACATTTTTCTCCAACGCTCAAAAATTAGCATTGATTTTTTGTAATCTAGGGCATAACGTGCAGTCTGAGTGGTTGCAACCTTCTATTTTGTAATTGTAATACAAAACCTAAAATAGATTATTGTTGGCACATGCTAGAACTTCATTACGTTTATCTAGCCACTGACAAAGTTCTTGTCTTGTTTTGATGTCCATGGAACAATTGTTGATCAAAAAAGAACATAACTTTAGCTATAACCACAAACAGCTAAGGCAAGGAATGATCTCTATTGGCTTGCTCTCGTAGTTGTCAAGCCGTCTAATAAGGCTTCGTTTGACGCGGTTAATTTGCTCCGGTTAGTTTGGACAAAAACGCCACTATCATAGAATGTACCTTTGGCATAACAAAGGTTATGATTGTTATTGAGAAAAAAAAAACTATGTTTGAGCATAAAATGCATGAAATTCCTTAGGTGAGGTCGGACGTTCACGAACGGCGGTTCGTAACCACCGTGTTCACACCCGCCACCACCGCGCCAAACGAATCCCAAGTCAGATTTTGTTTCTAAAACTGCTCCATAAGATTGCATCCACAATTTCCTGATCGTGTTTTTCATTTATTTTGTTCATTTAGCTTCGTTTCTTGTGGCTTCTCTAGCATGATTGGATTTAGTTTTTTTTAATTGAGTTCTTACACCTCCTAAAATATAGTTAATGCTCACACAATTGTGTAGATTTTAACCGTGCCTTAGGCTCCGTTTGGGGGGACTTATTTTTGCCGGTCAAGCTATTACGACCGCATGAACCTGACTTTAATTAAGGTCCGATTCATGCGGTCGTAGCCGCTTGACCGGTGAAAATAAGTCCCCCCCCCAAACGGTGCCTTAGTTTCCTGTCATTTTTGAGGTTGCAGTTATTTTAGTAATGCCCTTTTATAGACAATTTTTTTAAATCGTGTGATTAGTTGGATACCGTATGATATTTATGCTCAAACTATATAATTTTCTACTTATGATCAATATTGGCATTATTTTTAGTCAATTTATTTGAAACCAATGTTATTGAGCCCATTAAAGTGCACTAAGATTTGTGTAATTTTATTGATGTGGTCGCCCAGGAGGATAGAAGGTGGCAAACTACATTCCTCGATGATATCTTATCAATCATCTCTGATTTGCTTCCATTATCAGACTTTATAAACTTTCGCGCCGTCTGTCGCAATTGGAGAAGAGTCCCATCTTGCCGCTCCAACATCACTGAATTATCCAAGAAGGATCCATGGTGCATTTTATATGACTTTGATGCTCAGGACAAGGATATGTGCCTCTTCTATCAGCGCAACAGTCGCAGAAGCTGCAGGGTTAAATTGCCCGGTCTACGTGGAGCAAAATGTTTTGTGTCCAAACGGGGTTGGCTTTTCATACGTCGAAATAATGATTATCTATTATTCAATCCCTTGACTCTTGAAGAAATATTCCTCCCAGAATATCCGGTCAAATCGTTCGGATCCTCTACTTGCCAAGTGGGAACTTTCTCAGGGAGCCCCTCCTCCCCCCTACACTGCGTTGTAGTTCTATTGAGTTTGAGGTGTTCTTCCACTGTCCAGATTGATTCCTGTTGTTTAACTGCTAACAAGTGGGTGGTGACTAAAATTAAGTTTGACACTCGTGGTGTGGCATGCAACTCGGTGCTTCTCCCGAATCCAAATATTGTCTATTTTAAAGCAGCTTATGACGTTTCCCGACGCTCCAACCGCATCAACCGCATCGATATTTGCTACGACAGTCATTTCTTGTTCATTGACTGTTTGAAGAAGAAGTTTGAAATTTCTAATGTCTCTCCCCTTGAAGTGATACAGATGGATAAATGCTTGAAGAGTTTCAACTGGGACTCTAAGTTGAAGGAAGTACATTCTGATGATTGGATACGCAAATTCGGCAAGGAATTTACATTCTCCTTTTGCCTTTTTAATGATTGCAAGAGGGCTAAACTCAGAGTTTTCGGCAGTCACTCTCGCACCATCCCCAATATTCAGGTTATTAAAGCAGTTTGGCTATATAAAGATTAGCTAAACTTCATGAAGCATATTGACTTCTCCCTTTATTTATTTTTTCAACCAAGTAGTTGATAACTTTGTATTTTACTAATTTTAGGCAATGAGTGTTTATGTATGCTATAGCTGACCCCATTATGGTATAATGGGATAAAGGCTCAAGTGTTGTTGTTGTGTTGTTGATGTTTATGTATGTTGCTATAAGTTTTTTTTTACTTTATAGTTTTTTGTGGTTGCTATATTTTTGTTTCCTTTCTTTATGCATTACACTCCCTCCCCTTGAACTGCATTTTCCCAAATAAAGTAAAGGAACAAACCTGGGGATGAATAAATATGAGTAGGCTTTTCATCAGCAGAGCTTTGCTTGACGAGACTTTTTTTTTTGCTCCGATGAGTTTAGGAAAAAATGCCAAGTTTAAAAGGAAAATTAAAAAATTTTGACTTTAAAAATTTCTGAGAAAACACGTAATCGTTATGCGTCATTTCTTCCGGTGGTAAAATTATTTTGGAGAAACCTCGCTTTGATACCAAGTGTTGGATCTTGAGGCGCCCCTAGAGGGGGGTGAATAAGGGCACACTATAATTTTTCTCCTAACAAATTATTTAACCAAATTTTTACTAAATGTTAGAATACTTGAGCACAACCAAATAATTATAACAAATCACTTAGAAATTTATGATAAAGTGAAATGCGTGTTTATTTTATAAGTGAAAAAAATTACAAACAAAAGATTTCTATAAAGCTTGAAATAGAGGCTGTGATTAAAAAATAAAATCTCTTTTTGGAATTTACCGGTACTTCTCCCAAGGACCGGCGCGGCCCACTAAAGTCTATCTCTCCATAGATACAACAACTAGCCTCCCCCTAGATCTCACTACAACTAATCGCGGCACACACGACGACGATTTCTTTCTAAACCACACACGAGCCTAGTCGTCACTCACAAGGCGGCGAATTCTCTACCAATTACAAAGTGAATGAAAATGGAAAAGAAAGCTAATAATAAAAACTCTATCAGGTTGAGCGCTGAAAATGCCGGAAAATCCTTCTAAAGATCGTCGGAGATAAGAAGCACGAACGGTCCCTTCTTTGCTCTTGAGATTTCACGAACATTTAGAAGTTTTTATGGTTCCACGGAGTTATCTAGCTGAAGATGCACGAGATCAAGGCTCCTAGAAGTGTGTAACATCAAATTCCTAAAGTTCAACCCATTTATAGTTTTTCCACTATCGTGCGGCGGTAGCGTGTTATCGCCTGTGATATCTATAATGGCTGACACATGTCCCACTCTGCAATAATTGTGTCGAGATGTTGTAGATCGTGTACGGCCGTGGGACTATCGCGTCGCGATAGCATGATATCGTCAGGCGGTATCCCCGATAATGCGCATCGTGGTAAACGTTCTTAATCGTGTCCAACGTCAAAGCTGACATCATCATGCTAACGCGGGGTGCGTGGTAGTAACTTTCGCCTGAGATAGCTCAACTATATGAAAATTAATGTAGGTCGTTCGTCCAAAATTATCAGTGTTGTACCTGTTATATCTGCATATAATAAACACGCTATAATCAAATTCATTTGAGATTTGTTATTTTCAAACCAAGGAGTGTGGAACGCATGCTCCAACAATCGGGGTGCGGGTAGCCGCGTAATCATCATAACCACCAAAACCACCTCCTAGGGGCTATAAAAAGGCCCTCAGGCATCCTCATTTTTCATATTTCTTTTTTTATTATTATTTATTCATCCTCAGGACAGAGCTCTGTCGTTTTCCTCCTACGAGACACCTTTGAGCCACCTCCACTCCATCAAAAATCCGTCTAAGTCCCAAAGTGCGCTGCAAGAAGGAGATTCCTACCACAACCAGTGTCCGTTCTCCCGCAGCGTCCCAACAAGTAGTCTCACGCAGAGCAACTCGTTGCCCTCCGTGAGTCTAAGTAACTCTCTCATCTCCAAAATATAACGAGCAGTGGCAGGACGCCCTCGATTCTTTAAGCAAGCTGTAACCCAAAACAGATAGTGAAGTTCGATCGGCACAGATCCGATCGCGTGTTTTTTTACCCGATTGAGAGATTTTTCCACGTCAAAAACTTCGTGTGCAGAATCGCTTTCTCTCATTGACTTTGTGCACTCGACCGCCCAATGAGCTAAGACTGTTCAGATTAAACCGGTCGGACCCAAATCTAGCCGCAACATATATAATTAAGGTGGCGTTTGGTTGGGCTTTTTACCTACGGTGCGTTTGAAACGCACCTCTATTTTACGCATAAGCTATGTTTGGCGTTGCTGTTTCAAGAACTGCCGGTTCTAAAATTCCGCAGCTTCCTATTGATCACGAACCACTGCAAATTGTTGCGTTCAGCCGCAACCTTTGCGTTCTGCCGCAACCCTAGAGCCTGAACGGAGCGTGACGAGGAGGAGAGCTCGAAATCCTCAGGGTGAATCCGCGATCACATCCAAGAGGAAAGGAAGAGTCGTCGAGAGCTTGAGATCCTCACGATGAGCGGAGCGCGACGATGAAAGCGGGGAAGATCGCTCTCCTCACGCACCTCTCCTCGTATCTCCTTCCTCGCCCTGCATTCCGAATTCTCATGGTCCTCTCTCACTCGATCTCTTTCTCTCTTGATACGGATTTGCTTTCTGTTTTGATTTGATTTGGTATTTCTCTCATCCTTGATCGGGATCTGTAATTCGTTGGACGACAATCTGCTAGCTGTTATACACAATTTTCATAGCCTGCTTGCCGATCTGTAGTCTCAACAATATTTCTAGAGTTTTCACTAATCTCTATTAGATCCTCCTTGCTCAGTAATTTTTTTGAAATAAATTTTCTATTTAGCTTGTATGCATTGAACATTCATGAGATGTGGAAGTGAAACAGAGGTACGGATTTAAATCAACCACAGATTCACGAGAATTCGAATACTAGATTAGCTGCAGCAGATTTGGAACGAATTTTAAATCATGAAGCACTTCAAATTACTACTTCCTAGCTCACGGATTACTAGTATTTGACATGGTTAGTGAGAAAATCATTACCTTGTGTGGTTGGTGATTATGATTTATTAGGAAAAAAAGTTCGCTCAAAACTCCGTTTTGTATCCAAACAACTTTTTGAAAACTCCGTTTTGTAAACTCTGTTTCACCCAAACAGTTTTTTAACAAAACTCTGTTTTCTAGAATCAGCACTTTTTCTATCAGCAACAGTTCATCAGCAGCTTTCCATCAGCAACAGCCCAACCAAAAGGAGCCTAAGTTGATCATTTAGCGGGCCAACGTCCAAACATTGCATGAGGCCGTTCTCAGCCCCTGTTAACTTTTTTCCCGCGGTCCGGCGAAGCCACCGCCTTCTTTATAAGTTATAACAGCCTGCTATTTTAATCAGCGGCCACGGATTATTCATTTCAAATCCCAGCGCATCTGGGCCGTTCAATCCTATCTTCCCATCCTAATTCTTCGCCGTGAAAATCTCCTCGCCACCACTTCTTCCTTCCCTCCTCTTTAAAATGCAAAAAAAGAACCCGATTCCATCAACCCAGCTAGCCATGGCTGGAATTAATAAAAAAGCGGCCATCATCGGCGGCTCCGTCATCCTCCTCGCCGCCGTTGTCGCCGCCGTCGGGGTAGTTGTATACCGCAACACCTCCTCCTCAGTAACCCCTCAGCCCGCCGGAAACGGCGACAACCTCCAAACCACCAGCCGCTCGATTCAAGCCATCTGTCAGGCCACCGACTACCGCGACATCTGCGTGTCGTCCATCTCCAAAGTGGCCAACGGCACCACCGACCCAAGTGAGATCGTCAAACTGTCCTTCCAGGTCGCCGTCGACCACCTCCGGCAAGCCGTACAAAGCTCAAAACTTTTGTCCGCCGCCGCCGCCGATCCCCGCACGAAAGATGCCCTCCAGACCTGCCGGGAACTAATCGAATACGCCGTGGAAGACATCAGCACCTCCTTCAACAAGCTCGGCGGCTTCAACATGTCGGATCCGGAGAAAGCCGCCGACGAGCTCAAGCTCTGGCTCGACTCCGCCGCCACCTACCAGGAGACATGCCTCGACGGATTCCAGAACACCACCGGGGACGCGGCCGCCGGAATGCGGAACGCGCTGAACGCCTCCATGGCACTGACGGACAACGTGCTGGCCATCGTCGGACAGCTGGCCGACGTCGCCAGCGAGCTGAAACTGCCGAACTATTTCCGGCGCCGGCTGCTTTTTAATGAGGAGGCGAAGGATATTGAGTTTCCTTCGTGGGTAAGTGCGGACAGAAGGAAGCTTCTGTCGGTACCACCGTCGGGGATTCGGCCGGACGTGGTGGTGGCGAAGGACGGTAGCGGTGATTTCTCGACCATCATGGCGGCGCTCGGCGTTGCTCCGACCAAGAGCGAGAAGCCATTTGTGATTTACGTTAAGACAGGGGTGTATAAGGAGAAGGTGACTGTATTTAGGAACCAGACGAATATTATCATGGTCGGCGATGGCGCCACCAGCACCAAGGTCACCGGCAGCCTCAACTTTATCGACGGCGTCGGTACTTTCAAGACGGCCAGCTTCGGTATGCTTCTATGAAACCCAAAAAATCAATATACACATGAAATATGTATATTTATATATACACACACACACATGATTGTCAAGTGAAAATGATTATACAATATTTTTAGATTTTTATTAAAAGAATTCTCATATTTTTACATATATAACATTGCAAATAACTTTGAGTAAATTGTCAATAACCCCCTTATACTTTTTCTCCATTGTAAATAACCCCCCTAAGATATATAATTAGATATAAACCCCCCTTATCTTTACTTATAAAACTAATGGGGGCTTATGCACAATTTTTTGAAAATTAAAAGTGGGTTATCAACAATGAGATTTAACACCACCTTTAACACCGTTAATTACATACAATTATATTTTTTGAGATGTAATAAAATCTGAACAGCTTTTGAATTTTTTTTGATTATTTTGGGGATGAAATAAAATCTGAACAACTTTTTAAATGGAGAGAATCAGAGTTGAGCACTGGGGAATGCTATTAAAGATCTGATACAATTAAAATTTGAACAGCTTTTGAAATGGAGGGTGAGAGAGATGATCGCTTTGCAAAGCAGTCATCACCAAATTTTTTGAGTATAAACACACCATATGGTCCATATGAAAAAAATAAAGATTCTAAAAAAAATGAAAAACACTATAATTACAACAAAAAAATAGATAACTTTGACATTAATTTAATGAAGGAACTGAACACAAACAGAGCACACTGGGGATTGGGACAAGTTGTTGAATTGTTGAAAATATAATATTATCAATCCATATAGAAAGTGCACATCAACTAGTACTTACAGTATCATGGCATAATATTAGTTAACAAAAGAAATTTGTCAAAGTTCCAACCAGATACCTCCACAAAAATCAAAAATAGATCATATTTGAGTTCATTTTTCTACAAAAAATTCAAATCATTTATAATGGATCATCTGAAACGTCATTACGGGTTCTCATTTGAAGCATTGTATGGCACGCCGCTAATGATTGACTATGCATGCATCCTTGTCATTTGAGCATTATTGTTGGATTTTTGAGTTGATGATGACTTATTATATATATTCTCTTGTAAGTGCACTAGATGAAGTTTCATATGTGTTCTCCATCAGAAAATTAAATCATATAATTGGATCACTGCATTACAATGTAATTAAATATTATCTCATATGAACAATATATAAGTCATTTTATCACATATTCAAATTAAACTATTATATAAGTTATACCTTAGCATAGTTTCAAATGAAACTCTAGTTTGTGTGGGTTAATTACTCAATTCTTGCATTTGAGCACTCCTAAAATAATAAATATTGGTTATATAAATCAGATAGTCCGCATTCAAATGAACATTAAATTTTCTTACCATGGGGCTTCATTATATGTTTGTGGCTCTTGATCTGTACTCTCACTCTCTCTTAATGCTTTTAGCTTCTTTTTGCTTTTCCATCTCCTTTGGACTCCTCTTAAATTAGTATCAAATGGATTCTGTGTGGAATATCTTGTAATATCCGCACTGTTGGAGAAAATAAACAAGACAAGAAGTTTGAAATAATAAAACCAATTAATGTAGCTTTAAGTATATATATTACTAACCTCTTATATGTAGTCTTTCTTGTATACTTCCTTTTTTGTTTTGATTCTCCTTGTATAGTTTCTTCTGCTCTGGAAACTCTCCCCATTACATCACATTTTGGTCTTCCTCCTTTGGATATGCTCTTTGGTGGAGGCACCACATGATCATTTTGGCATGTCCCGATATTGTGTCCAACTTTTCCTCAATCACATCTCTATGAATTTGTCCATTCAATACTGTTTGGTACTCCTTTCAAAATAACCTGCATGATGGATTTGGAGCTCTATATATCTCTCTTTCATTTTGCTTGACACCTACGACAAATTAAAATTAAAGTTTTAGGATAATATAATAATTCAAATGCCACCAAAATTGATATTGTTTATAGATTTAGCTATAAAATTGAAAATAACTAACAGTTTGAAGCAATATCACATACCACTTACTGGTAAATTGACATTAATTGTGCTAGAAGAAGTTAAAACAATCATCAACCTAGACATGCGTACTAATAATCTAAACCTAATAAAGAATAATATATATTGGTTAAATGGGAAAATTTTATACCATTGCTCTACCCAAGTACAGTCGGGATCGCTGCATTCAGCACCTACTGATGTTGAAGAAAAATATTTTATGACCTGGAACCAGAGAACAATGGGTTAAGGTATTGATGTAATTGGCTCTCTTCTAATCGGTAGTGATCATCACATACAAATTTACTGCATGAGGTCTCTCAATTTGGTTAACCCTAGTTTTGTACCAACCTCACTATCTCATGTTAATGTTTGATTTGTAAAAAGGTAAATGCAGTCACTACTTGGAATGAGATAGAGAGAAATAGAGAGGGATTTGGACTGATCAAAAATGGATAAATCAGAGTGGGGATCGAGAATGAGATAGAGAGAAAGAGGGATTTGGACTGATCAAAGCAACACCCAAAAAAATTCTAGAAAAGAAGAAGAACCTGCAGTCGCTACTTGGAAATGGCGAGAGGGATTTGGAGTCCCTCGTCGATGTCGTGGAGTCCCCTATCGACCCGACAAAAACCAACGATAGATGAAATGGAAGGAGAAGAATCACCTGCAATCTCTACTTGGAAATAGCGGGAGGGATTTAGAGTTCCGTCGTGGAATCCCCCGTCGAGCCGACGAAAGAGATGAAATGGCGGGAAGGGCTTGGCAGTCGCAGCGAAAGAGTTGAGTTAACGGAGTTTCTGATAAACTTTGGGGGGGGAGGGGGTTATTAACATATTTTAGAAAATGAGGGGGTTATTGATAACAGAGAAAAAGTATATGGGGGTTAGTAGCAATTTACTCAATAACTTTTAATAAAGTTGATAGGTTTAACAATAGCTCCTTAAAAACATCATTGTCATGTCTAGCTAATGACAACCATCCTCAAAATCTTGTTGTCAAATCAAATGTAATAAAGTTAAAGTTGATTGGTTTAATGATAACCCCCCGAAAATATTATAAACACGTCTAATGATAGTTTTCCTCTAAAAGACCGTTGACTTGTCTAATGATAATCTACCATAATAGGCGTATGAGCAATGCTAAACTTATTTTTGTATTTTATGAATTTTCATCATTATTTTTAATTTTGTGATAGTGGAATTATTTTAATGGATATTATATTTTAATTTTTAAAAATAAATTACAATATATGTCAAGTCATTAAATTAAAAAATATATAGATATATTTATCAATTTTGAATGTTTCACTAAATATAACTTTTCCCTTTTAATATTGTAAATATATTTCTTTATTATATACCTAAGGAGCATTTTAGCCATGGTGTAATATTTTTGGACGATACTATCCCTCATAAAATAAACTCTCTCTCATTTTTTGGGTCTTCTTGTCAATCATTTGTTCTTATATTCTTGGAGCTCACAGTCTCTTCCGATTTTGCTCTCCCGCCGAAAGTAATTCCCGCCAGCACGGCCGAAAGGACGGTGACTATCCTGCCAGGATTGGACGGCCACAATGTCACAGTGTGACGACACTTTGATCACTTGCAATCTCCCGAACGCACGATTACAATCCCAAGAGTGTCATGAGGAGGAGAAGAGATTTTTTATTTAATAAAAGGAAAAAATAAAGAAAACATAAGATGATTGAATGTAATTCTAGAATTGCTTTGATGGTTACACCATAAGAAAATATCTTTTTTGAATTTTTTGATTACAGAGATTAAAATTAAATTAATGACTCTCATAAGGTTCTTTTTCTGTAAATACTTTGGTTCAGTTGTGATGGGCGAGGGGTTCATCGCAAAGGACATGGGGTTCGAAAATTCGGCCGGTCCAGAGAAGCACCAGGCCGTTGCTCTGCTGGTCCAAGCCGACCGGTCCGCCTTCTACCGCTGCCAGATGGACGGCTACCAGGACACCCTGTACGTCCACACCCTCCGGCAGTTCTACCGGGACTGCACCATCTCCGGCACCATCGACTTCATCTTCGGCGACGCCAAGGCCATCTTCCAGAACTGTCTCATCCTCGTTCGAAAACCCCTCTCCAACCAGCAGAACATCGTCACCGCCCAGGGCCGGAAATCCCGGATGTCGGCCACCGGCATCATCCTCCTCAACTGCACCGTCGCAGCCGACGCTTCCTTCCCGGCGTCGCTGCACGCGGTGAACCCGACGTACCTGGGCCGGCCGTGGAAGGCGTATTCGAGAACATTCTACATCCAGTCGAAGCTCGGGGCGCTGATTCATCCCGACGGGTGGCTGCCGTGGCTGGGGGATTTCGGCCTGCAGACTTGCTTCTACAGCGAGGTGGAGAACACGGGGCCCGGCGCCGACAAGAGCCGGCGGGTGAAGTGGAGGGGAGTGAAGAACGTCGACTACCCGCACGCGGAGAAGTTCACCGCGGAGCATTTCTTGTGGGGAAATGACTGGCTGCCGCAGACCGGCGTGCCGTACATTCCGGGATTGCTGCCGGAGTTGCAGCCGGGGAGGATACATTGATCGATGATGGAAACTCTTTTCCCTGCCATGGCTAGCATCAAAATCCCTTCTTCTTCTTCTTCTTCTTCACAGGCTCCAACAACCCCCAATTAACTTTAACTTGTGCGAAAGCCTGCATTTTTTTTTGATATTTTATTAATAAATGAAGAGTAAAAAGTATATATAAATGCGACTACTAGTGTTAAAGTCTGAAGAGCCGAATTGAATTCAGTAACTGTTCACTTGGGCTTCATTTGGCGGGGTGGTGGTCAGGGGCAGAATTATTCACGGGCACATCCGAACAATTGCCCGGATTTAATTTTTGGAGAAAAAAAATATAATTTTTTCGCATATATGAACTTATAAACTTTAATAGTTTATCTCTCCACAATCGCTCCACAAAATTCAAATATGAAATTGATGTTGAACTCTTAAGGAAATAGTACACAAGATTGATTATCCATCACACAACAAAAATTTAATTTTTTATTGGGCTTTGTCAAAATTCATGTTCCGCCTGTTGATGGCCTCGCCCGGCCCCGGCCTGCGCGCCTCAAAGCCCGGCGGCACGTACAGGGCTATGAATTCTGCGAGCTCCTCCTCGCTGGTATGGCCGTCGAAGAAGCAGTAATCCGCAAAGTGCTGCGCGCATTTGGAGCGGCCATCGGCGTCCGGGTTGGTCTTGCCCATGATCGCAGGGAAGGAGTGAAGCGCTGCGCGAGCAGAAAAAGGAAAAAAAAACAGGGAAGGGAAGCAAAGCAATAAAGACAGTACGGGGGTAGGTGAGGGGGGGGGGGGGGGGGGGGGGGGGCTATTTATAGGAAAAGGAATCTGAGGCAGGCTGTCACATCGGCGCATCTCGCCACCCCAGCTCGCCACCCCAGCTCGCCACCCCAGCTCGCCGACTTCCGGCGCATCCCAACTGAGGCTAAGTCAAAACATTACGGCTTCTTATTTAAATAACATAATTAAAAATGTTCTAAAAATTATTCATCCCAGCAGGGGAAAGTTCGGAACAGAAAACGGGGCGCGCGAGCAGGGAGGGCACCGGGATGCGAGCGCCGGTCGGCTCGGCAGAGGAGCCCGCAAATTTACCTACCCCGGCCTCGCGATCCCCGCCCCCAAGCTGCCCCGCACGGAGTAGCTCGCGGATCCTTCCAGAGTTCCTTTGCGCGACCAAGAGACCGTCGTCTATCTCATCCAGGAGTCGGGAGGGAGACATCAACTCGCCAGGTCGACCGAGGCGCACCTCCTCAGCAAGACACGCATAGTCGCGCTGCAGCGTCTCGTTGACTCCTTGCACCTCGCGCAGACCGCACACCAGCTTCTTAAGGAGCTTGACCTCCCTCCTCGACAGCTCGCCCTGGTCCACCTCCGGACCCAGGTAAGAGTCCAGCGAGCTCGGAGACGGGAGGGGAGAATGGTGGGCTGCCCGCGAGGACTCCTCGGCAGCCGATTGACTGGGAAGGGCTGTAAAGGCAGATGTCAGCGGAGCAAAAGTTTGTGAAGCACAGGGTTGAGCGAGGCGGACCTGAAAAGCTCGGCGGCTCAAAGGAGACGCGAGGAGGGATGAACCTCAGGTCCTTCCCGCGACCTGGGCCGCGAGCCCCCGGCGAGATGAGCTCGAAGCACGGGACAGGAATGGACCCCAGGCCCCCCCCCCCCCCCCCGGCGGCCGCATCAATTTGCCGAGGGGAGCCAGGTGGTGAAGCTGGCCTCTGCGAGCTCACAGGTAGGATCCCGAAGAGGAGCGGCGGATCCCGTGGATGGTTGTCCGGTGCCGAGAGTCACGCAGTGGCGAGCGTGACCTCGCCTCGTGGCGTAGGGACCCGCGGCGCGATGCCCTCGTCATCTGGTAGGCCGCCCTGATCGTCACCAACAACAACGACCTCCCTATCATTCTCCAGAATAGTTCGAGTAGAAGAGCCGGTCTCGCGAGCCAGAGTGGCCCTCAGGTCGTGGAAGATGGGCTCGGCCGCCTCGGGGAATGGCTTTGTCCTCTTGGAGCTCGGCTCGGCAGAATCAACTTGGGGAGTTTTCGCGGGGACCGCCGTCAGCGCGGCAACGCGAGCCGCGGAAGCCTGGCGGGCTCGATCTATGCGCTCTTGAATCTCCTTAGGAAGGGGCATCTTGGCAAGGCAGCAGGGGGAATGGCAAGAGCCAGGCAGCAGAGCAGGTGCATATATATAGCCGCAGGTGGCCCCCACCAGAAGATTCCCTTCAACTCGCCAGCCGGAGCTCGCCGCACACTTCGGGTTGGATGTTTCTTTCCGAGCTTTTTGACAAGCTCGAAAAGAGCGGGGATTGTGTATAACCCTGTGTCCGGCGAGCAAGACCACCAAGGGGCGAGTAGATCAGGCTAGGAGCAGCAGGCGAGCTCGGTAGGAGTTGGGGCGAGGCTGAGCTCGGCATCCGTCGACCAGAGTTCGTCGATCGGCGACCCCGAGCTCGGCATTCGCCGAGCAGGCTGCGACTCGCGCCCTCGCAGTAGAGCTCGGCAGCGGTAGGCTAGCAGTACATGCCGAGGTGGCCAGAGCTCCCAGCTCGCCTGGGGATCAGAGGTATTTTTTACTGTTTTACCCCTGCGGGTCTGCCCATAGCCCTTCAGAACAGCGGAGTTTGACTGTTGGCAGACCCAGCCGAGGGTTTTCTGGTAATTTCAGGTCAGTTATTTTGGTTATTGGCAGTCCGGGTTTCAAAAACTATAAAAAATAATCAACAGATAAAGCTCCTCAAGAAGCTGGTGTGCGGTCACCGCACCAAAATGTTGAAACCGGAACCCGGCTTCCTGTGCAGCTCGCCCTTGGGGAAAGGGGTGGTCTCGCGCCTACTTCGCTCCTGCAAGAAAAAACAACAAGACAAGGAGAAACAGACCCAAGGGCTCGACGGGGAGGTCCCACCACAAACCCGGAAGATCTCAGAGCGCTTCCCCTCCTTAGCCTGAAGCCGAGCTAAGGTACCCTCAGAAAGCACTCAGAGAATTTGGGGAGAGGGGCACAGGGAACAACTTGCTTTCTGGGGTACCCCTTGGGTCCTATTTATAGTTTTTGAAACCCGGACTGCCAATAACCAAAATAACTGACCTGAAATTACCAGAAAACCCTCGGCTGGGTCTGCCAACAGCCAAACTCCGCTGTTCTGAAGGGCTATGGGCAGACCCGCAGGGGTAAAACAGTAAAAAATACCTCTGATCCCCAGGCGAGCTGGGAGCTCTGGCCACCTCGGCATGTACTGCTCGCCTAACGCTGCCGAGCTCTACTGCGAGGGCGCGAGTCGCAGCCTGCTCGGCGAATGCCGAGCTCGGGGTCGCCGATCGACGAACTCTGGTCGACGGATGTCGAGCTCAGCCTCGCCCCAGCTCCTGCCGAGCTCGCCTGCTGCTCCTAGCCTGATCTACTCGCCCCTTGGTGGCCTTGCTCGCCGGACACATGGTTGTACACCGCCACTGGTGGTTGCAGTTGTTAACACGGTGATCTTGAACCGTCGTTTCTGAACGCCCGACCTCACCTAAAAAAATTCATGCATTTTGCGCTTAAAACTAGTTTATTTTCTTGATACCGGTCATAATCTTTGTCTTGTTAAACGTACATTATATGATAATGGTGTTTTTGATCAAACTCATCGAAAGAAATAATCAACGCAAAACAAAGCCTTGAACACAAATTTATTGTAAAATGCAGATATTCAATTACAAATTTATTCAAGTATTTAAATTCAGTTTCCTCCATGTATCTTGGATTCAAATTTGAATTCGCTTCAAATGATCGTAATCTAATTTAAGAAATCTGAATTTCAATTGAATCTTTACGAACCTCTTTTCGAACTATTTACAAACTATTTTATTTGTGAACATCTCTAAAGGCAACTCATTCACAACTACAAGTAATTGAGGTAAATAGAATAGAGGAATAATTCTTTATATCACATTAATTTCCAACTAAAAAAGTTTATTTATATTACAAATCATGCTGAGCTTGATGAAAGAGGGAGGGATATTTAAAGGCAATTTCTTTGGAATGAATAGGTTTGTCTGGGCTTTTATCCATTTAGTGGTCCATTGTGTAAGCCCAAGCTAATTGATTTTACCCTATGGTGTTTAAGACCACCCGGCCCATTTCATATTGTTGATTCTCATTTTGGCTCAAGTTCTTCAAATTTATGTTTACTTTTAAAGCTTTGCATTCTACTGTTTCTTTGCCGGCTCTTTTGTTTTTTTATAAAAAAAATATATATTATCTTGAGAATACGATGAAATCATCAGCAAATTAGATTCGGGTTACGTTTGGGAAACTTATTTTCACCGGTCAAGCGATTACGACCGCATGAACCGGACCTTAAATGATGGTCCGATTCATGCGATCGTAACCGCTTGACCGGTGAAATTAAGTCCTCCCAAACGAAGCCTAGGATATACACACAGTTCAAACCATGACAACCTAAGGTGAGATTATTCCATCCCGAGCCTATTCCGAAATCTCAGTCCGGGAGCCATAACTATTTGGGATTTGTGAACGCGTTTGGGTAAAGTCGGAAAGAGAAAACCCGAAGACCGGAACCAAAAATTTTCTGCTACCCGTCCCTCCTTCTCGTAGAGAAAGACAACCGAAACGCCGCCGCCTCTAATCTTTCTATGGGGGACGCCGCGGAAGCCAAGGGGGAAGAACGAAATAAAGGGCGTGGTCCCGTTTTTTCTTGGCCTGCGGATGCTAGACGTGCACATAAAGACTGGACCTGAAAAGCCTACCTGAGCCCGGCCTTGAAAAAGCCTGGTTAGGTCTGGGCCCGCGTAGGCCTGGTCCAGGCCTAGGCCAGTCCTGGAGGGCCTAAACAGGCCTTAAATATAATGATTTATCTGGTCTGGTGCCCGGCATGGGCCAGACCCAGGCTAGGCCCGGTCCTAGGCTTTGCCTGGGTCGGGGCCCAGGCCTTGCCTGGGCCCGGGCCAACGTCTCTCTAGAGAGACGTTGGCCTAGAGCGGGCAGGCTAAAATGCGGGCAGGCTAAAATGCGTACGTACGGGCAACCCGTTTTTGGCGTCAAGATGGCTTCAAATCGAAAAGTGATCAACATGAAAGTTGTAGATTTCGGCGAGACGAACAACTTTCATGTTGATCACTTTTTGATTTGGAGTCATCATGGACCTCGATTTGGGTCCCGAAATCTGGGGCGCGGTACGCTTTACTGTATCAGTTCCGCCGCCCCAGTTTTTGGGGCCCACATCGAGCTCCAAAACGGCTTCAAATGAAAAGGTGATCAACATAAAAGTTGTAGATCTCGGCGATACGAACAACTTTCATGTTGATCACTTTTTGATTTGGAGCCGTCTTGGACCTCGATTTGGGTCCCGAAATCTGGGGCGCGGTACGCTTTACTGTAGCAGTTCCGCCGCCCCAGTTTTCGGGGCCCAAATCGAGGTCCAAGACGGCTCCAAATGAAAAAGTGATCAACATGAAAGTTGTTCGTCTCGCCGAGATCTATAACTTTCATGTTGATCACTTTTCGATTTGAAACTTCCTTGACCCTTGCCCGTACGCCCGTACGTCCGCACTAGAGTACCGCTGAACAGTGAACTAGGCCCGGGCTTGGGCCTGGCCCGGCCTGGGCTTGCCCGATAGGCCTTACCAGACCCTCTTTTAGGAGGAGAGTCTGGGACCGGCCTGGGTCTGGCAAAAGTCAGGCCTGTGCCTGTGCCTGGACTGATAAAAGCCCGGGCCTAGCAGGCCCAAGCCTGGCGTGGGCCTGACAGGCCTTATGTGCACGCCTGGCGGATGCCAAGTGAGAGGAGAAGAAATCAAAATCTTCTTTTGTTGTCGCAGCTTGTGCCCAGTGAGAGAAAGATGATGAACTATCATATACTTTGCGCCGCCTGAGTCGAGGGAATGAAATAAAGGTTCTGTTTGGGACAGCTCTGACGGATTGAAAAGCTGCTGTCCCGATAGAGTTGTTTTAAAATAGATCTCTGGGGAACAGTTTTGAAAAGTTGCAGAGTGTTTGGGTGTTCTGTGCAGAAGTGCGCTCGGAATCGTCGAAGGAAGGACGTCGGGTGCTCGGAATCGCCAGAGGAAGGCCGTCCGGGGCTCGGAATCGCCGGAGGAAGGTCGTCCGGCCTCTAAGCATGTTCCAACTGAAGAAATCATTAGATTTCCAAAACCTGTGAGAGAGAAAGCTATTTTGCAGTAGCAGAAGCTGGGGGGGGGGAGATTTCTGAAAAGCTGCAAAACAGTTTCAGATTTTTGAAAAACTCTTCACAAGGAGCTGTCCCAAACACATATAAAGCAGCTCTGGCGGCTGGAATAGAGATTTTCCATCCGCCAGAGCTGCGCCAAATAGACACAAAATTAATCCCAATAAATTATTACTTTTCGTTCGTTCTCCTGCCTTGGCATGCCTCCTTCAAGCCAAAAAGGGCACGAAAATTTAGCTTTGATATCACTTTGTAAAATCCCGTATTTGCCGAGCAGTCTCACCATATCAGTTAATAGAAATGAAGAGGAATTACTACCATGGCCAGGGAGGAGCACGACGTTGGACACAGGCGCGTTCGCCAACTACAGGCGAGTGCACCCTAGGCCTGCACCCGTCCCCAGCTTTGGGGAAGCCGCGAGTACGCAGTACCACCGGGTGCTCTCCGCCCCTAGGCGAGTACGTCTCGAGAAACTTGTACTCGCCTCTCAGGAATAACGACTTTTCTTGGAAAATTTTGTGTTGGCTTGCAGTTTGTAATACCGAAAGATAGGATTTTGCTATTAGCAGACCATATTGGCAGCGGTTCAACATTCTGGTGCTCGCATTCAGGAGAAGTCGGCATGAGGTACACCATGCCGGTCCGAACTTCGTAGAACCCCGGTTTCCGGGTTCAACACACTTGTTGTACGATCAATGCGAAAAAACTAAGATCACAGAACAACAAACAAAATAACACGATGTGATATACATACATGATTCGGTGAGATAAGTTTATGTCCACATGGAGGTGTTATTTACAATTATCAGTGTGGGGAGAAAAAAGAGAGATAAATACAAATTATAAATTCACACAAAATTAAGAACCGTGAGTCTGCAAAAATTCGGGAAAATCTCGAAAAAAAACTCTCTTAAACCAACATAAGAACATTCAAAAGGCAGTTATTTTGCGAGTAATCGCAAGAAGGCGTGGGTTTCGACCGCAACAGCACTGCGGGCAGCACGGGTAGTAGTTGATGGTGAGCTTGTGGAGCGGCTCGGCGCCCTCGAGCTTGTTCTGATGGGCTGCCAATATAAATTTTAGCCTTTGAAATTGACAAAGGCTCAAAAATCATGGTCAAGAGGTGATGTTGAAATATACGATCAAATATGTTTTAAATATTGTTCCCGCACAGTCATTCTTGTGGTACTCGCACCTACAATTTACTCTAATCACTCTCTTTTGCGTCTGCTTTAACATGTCTTAAAAAACCACATTTTGTAGACTTGAGAACAGATCCCATTGCAAGCGAGAAGCGGCTGTTGGAAATTTCCCGTTCGGTGGACTCGATTCATCGAGACGACCCGTTAAAATCGTACGTGGATATTTGATCCATTCAGACTCCTACGAGTGCGAGTTAGTTCAGTCGCGCGAATGGTCGAAGCCTGTGATAGGTGGGCCCGACTATCTCGTAAATTCAGTAGCAGACTCGGTCTCGCTCTTGGCACGATTTTGGCATAGTCATGAATGCGGTTATACAGAATTTATATTGTGTTTTAATGGAATTAATTTCATCCATTAAAGCCAAATTTTGTAACTCCTATTTTGAGTATTGCCTATTAATACTCAAAATTAGGTTTCATGACACCCAAGTTTTTAGGCGTGAACAAGAGTGAAGGTCCCGATTCCTTTTTCTCCTATCCATCTCGAAACCGCCGGGATTTTTCTCCATCTTCATCCCTAGAAACCGCCGCCTGCTCTTCATCTTCTTCATCGAGTGAAATCTGCAGGCCTGGTTTTTCCTTTTTTTTTTTTTTGATCACAGTGAGACCGCCTGAGTTGCCTCTCTGGCAAGTGCCCCACATCAATCCTCTCTCTAACCAGGCCGGTGTTGTTCCTGGTTTTTAGTTCATTCGAGAAGAAACAGCTGGGATCCAGCCGATGTGCTGATCTACAGCTCGGACCCCAAAACGCCATCACCGTCTGTTTTTGCACCTCCTTCAGGGTTCAGATCTTGAAGATAAAGATCTTCCAAGAGGTGTTGGGGTTCTGGAGAAGAGATCCAGGAGAAGAACGAGGTCCCTGCTTGAAGCCGCTTCATCGCTCAAGCCCGAACCTGAAGGGAGAAAATCTTGAGGTCAAACCTGGGTGTTTTCGCAGCCACCATCTCCAGTGCTGGTCCATATTTATTTCCATTCGGACTTGGAGGGAAGGTGAGTCACGTCTTCATTGTCATAAGGTTAGCCTCACAGATTTTGTCTTATGAGGTGAAGAACAGAGCAAGCCATTGAATTCATTCACGGTTTGATCGTGAACCCATTTTGCTGTTGCCATAAATCAACCAAAGGTAAATTTCAATGCTTAATTAATATTTATGTGATTTATTTAGATCATCATATACATAATTGTTCTGCCTTCATTTTCAGTCCAGATCTAACTATAAAATCAGATACTTAGACAAAGTTAACTTGCTCCACTTGAGATTGGAATCAGAGATTGCACATATTTATATATCTTGTATACTGATTATATTTATTGTAGAGCATCAAGATCATATTGTATGCAAGTGTGTTCTTCCAACGTCGCCGATTTCATAAGGAATAACACATCTCAACTGTTGCGAATTTCCGCAATCATGAAGAACGAGCAAGAGTCCAAGAACGGTATAAATTAATTCCGCAATTCAATTACCGTTCATTTTAGCTCGCTTGATTTTTGTGTACTTAATCTAGAAAAATAAATTTAGAATAAACTCCAATTTGAGATTAATATAGTTTGGTTATAACGATCCTGTAGAATTGTGCGTTGTTACATTAAGTAGAATTTCAAGCAACACATATTCCTCGTAGTGACGTGCACTTCTAATTTCATAACAATTGGTATCAGAGCGAGTTAACCTAAACCTATTAGGCTCTTTCATAATTTGGAGTGAATTATTTTTCTGATTAATTCAATTAGAGAACACTATTTTCAAAACCCGTTAAGTATTTAGAGAGAAACAAATCTGGGATTGATATTCAAAAGTGCTTTTCATAAATCAATTCCCGACAAAAGTTGTGTTTTCTTTAAGGCAATTGATTGCCCATACGTCATTAAGATAAGAAACACGATATTAATTTAGGGCAATATTCAGATATCCCGGTGTGAAAGAGTCTCGTGGATTGATAAGAACTGTAGCCGCCAAAGTGGCCTTTTCGAGTCGATTTGTGAGATTACGGCTTCACATGTTTTAGGGAATTCTCTGAGACTAGTGCGCAATCATTCACCCAAAGGTGGTGCTTGCGCAATAGGTTCAGAGGGTTACACAAGGACATTTGGACGGTAGTGCAGGACTCTAGTAAGCTATTCACCCAAAGGTGGTAGTTCTACGAAAAGCTCAAGCGTAACTGTTGCTCGTTCTTGTGTGGAGAATTACTAATTGCGTGGCACGTAGTCTGCCCAAAGGTGTTGCGTGTTGACGCGCCAGGATTCTCCGCCTAGTGTGCTGTTTAGGGTTTTATAGCCACTGTTGCTCTATTTGTCACTAATAATCGTTTTCTCTCTTCACAGTCACCTTTACAGTCCATAACAATATGGCGACCATAGAAAAGCTCACTGGATCAAACTTTAAGAAGTGGAAGTCCGACATCATGTTTGCTCTCGAGATGGCGGACATAGAAATGGCCATGAATACCAACCAGCCTGCAGCCCTCACAGCCACTAGCACTCAAGTTGAGAAAGATCATTATGGTGCATGGAACAAGTCGAACAAAATCTGCTTGTTGACTATGAAGCGTTCCATTCCGGAGCACCTGCTGAGTGGTCTTCCAGACACGACCGTCGCCAGGGATTTTCTGACAGCCGTTGGGCAGAGATATAAGGTGTCTTCCAATGCTGAGATTGGAACTCTAATTCAGGACCTCTTCTCCATGAGGTATTCGGGAGGAGGAGGAGTTCGTGACTACATTCTGAAGATGGTCTACTATCAGACAAAACTGCAGGAGATGGAGATTACTCTCCCTGAAGCCTTGATAGTGCATCAAGCACTAAATACTCTTCCTGCGGAGTTCAGCATTTTGAAGACCACCTATAGTTCCCAGGATGAGGCGTGGAAGATAAATGATCTTATTACTCGTTGCGTTGCTGAGGAGGAGAAACTGAAGAAGGAAAAGACGAACACTACGTTACTCGTCGTCAAACCCTCATTCAAGAAGAAGAAGAAGTTCAAAGCTCCTTCTAAAGCTCAGGATGGACAAGCTTCAGGGAGCAAGGACACTGGCGGAAAGAAGCCTCTTACTTGCTTCTTTTGTAAGAAGAAGGGGCACGTGAAGCACGAGTGCCTGAAATTCAAAGCTTGGATGGATAAACGTGGATTTGCGCCTAAAGGTAACTCTTTAGCTTTTGTCCTTTGTGAATCCAATTTAATTGAAGCCCCATCTAGCTCTTGGTGGCTCGATAGTGGAGCAACTAATCATGTTGCTTACACACTGCAGGGGTTCATCAAAAGGAGGAGGCCAAGCAAGGGTGAGTGCAGACTCACGGTCGGCAACAATGCAGAGGTGGAGGTGGAGTTCATCGGGGACATTTGTTTGGTCCTTGATTCTGGATATCAACTTTTATTGAAAGACATATTTTATATTCCTTCGTTTAGAAGGAACTTGATTTCTGTTTCAGCATTAGATAGACTTAATTATGGTTTTAATATTTCTGGTGGTTTAATTAAGCTATTCCATGAATCTCAGTTTATTGGCCAATGTTCACTATCTAATGGTTTATATAGAATATGTCTTGCACCTGTTGATTTTTATGCCACCTCATATAATGTAGAGAATGTTGCTAATAAAAGACCTCTCATTAAGGAGCAGTCCTCCATGCTATGGCATAAAAGGTTAGGTCATATCTCTAGGGAAAGAGTAGAAAGATTAATTAAGGAAAACATTCTCCCTACTCTAGACTTCAGTAACCTAGAGACATGTGTGGACTGCTGTAGAGGTAAGATGACCAAGATTAAGAAAAAGGGCTCAACTCGTAGTTCAAGTGTGTTAGAGGTTATTCATACGGACATCAGTGGTCCTTATTCCACTACCCTCTGTAGGAACACCTATTTTATTACATTCATTGATGACTACTCCCGTTTTGGATATTTGTACTTAATTAAGGAGAAGTCTGAATCCCTTGAAAAGTTCAAGATTTTCAAGACTGAAGTTGAGAAACAAATAGGGAAAGACATCAAGATTGTTAGGTCTGACAGAGGTGGCGAGTATTTTGGTAGACATGATGCCTCCGGGCAACATAAAGGTCCGTTTGCCAGATACTTGGAGAGTTGTGGCATTGTTGCCCAGTACTCCATGCCGGGTAGTCCTGAGCAGAATGGTGTGGCTGAGAGGCGTAATCGCACCCTTAAGGAAATGATGAGGAGCATGATGAGTAGGACAAATCTTCCTGAATTTTTATGGGGTGAAGCGCTTAAGACAGCAGTGTATATCCTTAATAGAGTCCCGTCTAAGTCAGTACCTAAAACCCCTTTTGAGTTGTGGACTGGCAGACGACCCAGCCTTAATCATTTGCGTGTCTGGGGTTGTCCTGCAGAAGTCCGTTTGTACAACCCATCAGAAAGTAAGATTGCCCCTAGGTCTTGTCGTTGCTATTTCATTGGCTACCCAGATCACTCCAAGGGTTTTAAGTTCTATTCCCCTTTAGGAGGACCCAGAATTGTGGAGTCACAAACAGCTAAATTTTTAGAATGGGATGTCGCTGATGAACCTAGTTGCTCTCATCTTATTAGTGAAGTCGGGGAAGTTGTGCCCATTAATTTATCTGTGCCCTTGATAAGAGATCCTGGGGTGCCTGAACCCGTAACGGAACAAGTGGAGGATGTGGAAGCGGTCTTACCACCGATTCCAGTTGAGGTTCCTCCTCATGATCAGGAGGTTCATCCACCTGCCAGGAGATCTATTAGGCAGAAAAGGCCTGCAATTTCCTCAGACTATGAAGTCTATTTAGGAGAGAGTGATTATGATATTGGTCAAGTGATTGACCCAGTGACATTTAATGAAGCTGTGTCTGGACCTCATGTTGATCTGTGGTGGGATGCGATGAAAGACGAGATGGAGTCTATGAAGCTGAATAAGGTTTGGGAGTTGGTTGAGTTACCCAAAGGCTGTAAGCCCATTGGTTCTAAATGGGTGTTTAAGACCAAGAAGGACTCTAAAGGAAAGGTCGAGCGGTTTAAAGCTAGACTGGTAGCCAAGGGATTTACGCAGAGAGAAGGAATCGATTATCATGAGACCTTTTCTCCCGTTTCCTCTAAAGACTCTTTCAGAGTGATAATGGCATTAGTAGCTCATTATGATTTGGAGCTACACCAGATGGATGTAAAGACCGCATTCCTGAATGGCGATCTTGCCGAGGAGGTCTATATGGTGCAGCCTGAGGGGTTCAAGTCTGGTCATTCCGACCAACTTGTATGTAAGCTTAACAAATCCCTATATGGTCTGAAGCAAGCTTCTAGACAATGATATTTGAAATTCGATGAGGTAGTTACTTCTTTTGGTTTTGTAGAAAATAAGGTAGACCGTTGCATATATCTCAAGATCAGTGGGAGCAGATTCATCTTCTTAATTCTCTACGTAGATGATATCTTGCTTGCGAGCAGTGATTTGGCATTATTGCACGAATCTAAGCAATTTCTGTCAAAACACTTTGATATGAAAGATCTCGGAGAAGCATCCTTCGTTCTAGGAATTGAGATCATTAGGGATCGATCTCACTATTCATTGGCACTCTCTCAGAAAGCCTACATCGAGCGTGTACTTGAGAGATTTAGCATGCTCGGTTGTAAGCCTGGTGACGTACCTGTGCTTAAAGGTGATAAGCTCAGCTTATCACAATGCCCCAGGAACGACATAGAGAGAGAGCGCATGAAGGATATACCTTATGCTAGTGCGGTAGGCAGCTTAATGTATGCCCAAGTCTGTACCAGACCGGACATTGCCTTCGCAGTGGGACTTTTAGGCAGATATCAGTCGAACCCAGGACCTGATCATTGGGTGGCTGCTAAGAAAGTCCTAAGGTATTTAAAGGGAACTAAGGATGTAAAGTTGGTCTACCATAGAGTTCAAAACCTTGAGTTAGTGGGGTATACAGATTCTGATTTTGCCGGGTGTGAGGATGATAGAAAGTCTACTTCAGGTTATATATTTAAGTTTGCTGGTGGGGCCGTTTCGTGGAGGAGTGTCAAACAGACACTCATCACTTCATCCACAATGCATGCGGAGTTCGTCGCTCTCTTTGGAGCTTCGACTCACGCAGTGTGGCTTAAGAATTTTATTACAGAGTTAAAGGTTGTCGATTCTATAACTGGACCCATCCGGATGTACTGTGATAACATTTCTGCAGTTATGTTCTCGATGAACAATAAAAGTATCACAGGGTCCAAACATATGGAAATTAAATTCTTGACCGTTAAGGAATTGGTCAAGAAGGGTGACATTTTAGTGGAACATTTAGGGACAGATGACATGTTGGCTGATCCACTTACTAAAGGACTTCGCCCTAACGTGTTTCAGAAACATGTTATTAATATGGGGCTTAAAGAGTCAATCGATGTGCTTGATTAGTGGGAGGCTTCATGCAGCTCCAATTCAGTTATCTGTCGTTTGGTTTGCACTTTATTTAATTCATTAATAATTAAAGAATTTTGATTCAACAATATTATTAATTTTCAATATTTGTTGAGTTTATGTGACACGTCACACTTCATACAAAGTCTCATGACTTGTGTCAGTCGGAGCATAAGGCCTAGGGCACTTCATTTGAATTATGGCCTGTAGTATGTCTTTTGACGCATTAATTTTGGAACCTTAAGGTTAGACATACTTGTTCTTTTGAACACTTAAGAACTTCTCGCAGCATGGTTTAGTGCATTCATCTGAGAAGTTTGGTTGACCACCAAATTAGAACAACCTTCATGTGCACATTTTCAGCATGTTGTTCTATGTTTCATTTAACCGCGCTTTGTCCATGTCGATTGAGTCCGTAAGCTGCTGTGACCATGGAAGGTCCCGTGTCGCTCAATGATGCGGTTGCCGCCATGATTCAGAGTGAAGGATCTAATTGGACCGGATTGATGTGAGAGTGGATTTGATGTCGCGTCCGCTAATTGGTACCCTTAAGTTTAGTGGAGATTTTATCGGGATGTCATAAGTTACGATGAATTCAAGTCCAAGTGGGAGAATGTTGGAAATTTCCCGTTCGGTGGACTCGATTCATCGAGACGACCCGTTAAAATCGTACGTGGATATTTGATCCATTCAGACTCCTACGAGTGCGAGTTAGTTCAGTCGCGCGAATGGTCGAAGCCTGTGATAGGTGGGCCCGACTATCTCGTAAATTCAGTAGCAGACTCGGTCTCGCTCTTGGCACGATTTTGGCATAGTCATGAATGCGGTTATACAGAATTTATATTGTGTTTTAATGGAATTAATTTCATCCATTAAAGCCAAATTTTGTAACTCCTATTTTGAGTATTGCCTATTAATACTCAAAATTAGGTTTCATGACACCCAAGTTTTTAGGCGTGAACAAGAGTGAAGGTCCCGATTCCTTTTTCTCCTATCCATCTCGAAACCGCCGGGATTTTTCTCCATCTTCATCCCTAGAAACCGCCGCCTGCTCTTCATCTTCTTCATCGAGTGAAATCTGCAGGCCTGGTTTTTTCCTTTTTTTTTTTTTGATCACAGTGAGACCGCCTGAGTTGCCTCTCTGGCAAGTGCCCCACATCAATCCTCTCTCTAACCAGGCCGGTGTTGTTCCTGGTTTTTAGTTCATTCGAGAAGAAACAGCTGGGATCCAGCCGATGTGCTGATCTACAGCTCGGACCCCAAAACGCCATCACCGTCTGTTTTTGCACCTCCTTCAGGGTTCAGATCTTGAAGATAAAGATCTTCCAAGAGGTGTTGGGGTTCTGGAGAAGAGATCCAGGAGAAGAACGAGGTCCCTGCTTGAAGCCGCTTCATCGCTCAAGCCCGAACCTGAAGGGAGAAAATCTTGAGGTCAAACCTGGGTGTTTTCGCAGCCACCATCTCCAGTGCTGGTCCATATTTATTTCCATTCGGACTTGGAGGGAAGGTGAGTCACGTCTTCATTGTCATAAGGTTAGCCTCACAGATTTTGTCTTATGAGGTGAAGAACAGAGCAAGCCATTGAATTCATTCACGGTTTGATCGTGAACCCATTTTGCTGTTGCCATAAATCAACCAAAGGTAAATTTCAATGCTTAATTAATATTTATGTGATTTATTTAGATCATCATATACATAATTGTTCTGCCTTCATTTTCAGTCCAGATCTAACTATAAAATCAGATACTTAGACAAAGTTAACTTGCTCCACTTGAGATTGGAATCAGAGATTGCACATATTTATATATCTTGTATACTGATTATATTTATTGTAGAGCATCAAGATCATATTGTATGCAAGTGTGTTCTTCCAACGTCGCCGATTTCATAAGGAATAACACATCTCAACTGTTGCGAATTTCCGCAATCATGAAGAACGAGCAAGAGTCCAAGAACGGTATAAATTAATTCCGCAATTCAATTACCGTTCATTTTAGCTCGCTTGATTTTTGTGTACTTAATCTAGAAAAATAAATTTAGAATAAACTCCAATTTGAGATTAATATAGTTTGGTTATAACGATCCTGTAGAATTGTGCGTTGTTACATTAAGTAGAATTTCAAGCAACACATATTCCTCGTAGTGACGTGCACTTCTAATTTCATAACAATTGGTATCAGAGCGAGTTAACCTAAACCTATTAGTCTCTTTCATAATTTGGAGTGAATTATTTTTCTGATTAATTCAATTAGAGAACACTATTTTCAAAACCCGTTAAGTATTTAGAGAGAAACAAATCTGGGATTGATATTCAAAAGTGCTTTTCATAAATCAATTCCCGACAAAAGTTGTGTTTTCTTTAAGACAATTGATTGCCCATACGTCATTAAGATAAGAAACACGATATTAATTTAGGGCAATATTCAGATATCCCGGTGTGAAAGAGTCTCGTGGATTGATAAGAACTGTAGCCGCCAAAGTGGCCTTTTCGAGTCGATTTGTGAGATTACGGCTTCACATGTTTTAGGGAATTCTCTGAGACTAGTGCGCAATCATTCACCCAAAGGTGGTGCTTGCGCAATAGGTTCAGAGGGTTACACAAGGACATTTGGACGGTAGTGCAGGACTCTAGTAAGCTATTCACCCAAAGGTGGTAGTTCTACGAAAAGCTCAAGCGTAACTGTTGCTCGTTCTTGTGTGGAGAATTACTAATTGCGTGGCACGTAGTCTGCCCAAAGGTGTTGCGTGTTGACGCGCCAGGATTCTCCGCCTAGTGTGCTGTTTAGGGTTTTATAGCCACTGTTGCTCTATTTGTCACTAATAATCGTTTTCTCTCTTCACAGTCACCTTTACAGTCCATAACAATATGACGACCATAGAAAAGCTCACTGGATCAAACTTTAAGAAGTGGAAGTCCGACATCATGTTTGCTCTCGAGATGGCGGACATAGAAATGGCCATGAATACCAACCAGCCTGCAGCCCTCACAGCCACTAGCACTCAAGTTGAGAAAGATCATTATGGTGCATGGAACAAGTCGAACAAAATCTGCTTGTTGACTATGAAGCGTTCCATTCCGGAGCACCTGCTGAGTGGTCTTCCAGACACGACCGTCGCCAGGGATTTCCTGACAGCCGTTGGGCAGAGATATAAGGTGTCTTCCAATGCTGAGATTGGAACTCTAATTCAGGACCTCTTCTCCATGAGGTATTCGGGAGGAGGAGGAGTTCGTGACTACATTCTGAAGATGGTCTACTATCAGACAAAACTGCAGGAGATGGAGATTACTCTCCCTGAAGCCTTGATAGTGCATCAAGCACTAAATACTCTTCCTGCGGAGTTCAGCATTTTGAAGACCACCTATAGTTCCCAGGATGAGGCGTGGAAGATAAATGATCTTATTACTCGTTGCGTTGCTGAGGAGGAGAAACTGAAGAAGGAAAAGACGAACACTACGTTACTCGTCGTCAAACCCTCATTCAAGAAGAAGAAGAAGTTCAAAGCTCCTTCTAAAGCTCAGGATGGACAAGCTTCAGGGAGCAAGGACACTGGCGGAAAGAAGCCTCTTACTTGCTTCTTTTGTAAGAAGAAGGGGCACGTGAAGCACGAGTGCCTGAAATTCAAAGCTTGGATGGATAAACGTGGATTTGCGCCTAAAGGTAACTCTTTAGCTTTTGTCCTTTGTGAATCCAATTTAATTGAAGCCCCATCTAGCTCTTGGTGGCTCGATAGTGGAGCAACTAATCATGTTGCTTACACACTGCAGGGGTTCATCAAAAGGAGGAGGCCAAGCAAGGGTGAGTGCAGACTCACGGTCGGCAACAATGCAGAGGTGGAGGTGGAGTTCATCGGGGACATTTGTTTGGTCCTTGATTCTGGATATCAACTTTTATTGAAAGACATATTTTATATTCCTTCGTTTAGAAGGAACTTGATTTCTGTTTCAGCATTAGATAGACTTAATTATGGTTTTAATATTTCTGGTGGTTTAATTAAGCTATTCCATGAATCTCAGTTTATTGGCCAATGTTCACTATCTAATGGTTTATATAGAATATGTCTTGCACCTGTTGATTTTTATGCCACCTCATATAATGTAGAGAATGTTGCTAATAAAAGACCTCTCATTAAGGAGCAGTCCTCCATGCTATGGCATAAAAGGTTAGGTCATATCTCTAGGGAAAGAGTAGAAAGATTAATTAAGGAAAACATTCTCCCTACTCTAGACTTCAGTAACCTAGAGACATGTGTGGACTGCTGTAGATGTAAGATGACCAAGATTAAGAAAAAGGGCTCAACTCGTAGTTCAAGTGTGTTAGAGGTTATTCATACGGACATCAGTGGTCCTTATTCCACTACCCTCTGTAGGAACACCTATTTTATTACATTCATTGATGACTACTCCCGTTTTGGATATTTGTACTTAATTAAGGAGAAGTCTGAATCCCTTGAAAAGTTCAAGATTTTCAAGACTGAAGTTGAGAAACAAATAGGGAAAGACATCAAGATTGTTAGGTCTGACAGAGGTGGCGAGTATTTTGGTAGACATGATGCCTCCGGGCAACATAAAGGTCCGTTTGCCAGATACTTGGAGAGTTGTGGCATTGTTGCCCAGTACTCCATGCCGGGTAGTCCTGAGCAGAATGGTGTGGCTGAGAGGCGTAATCGCACCCTTAAGGAAATGATGAGGAGCATGATGAGTAGGACAAATCTTCCTGAATTTTTATGGGGTGAAGCGCTTAAGACAGCAGTGTATATCCTTAATAGAGTCCCGTCTAAGTCAGTACCTAAAACCCCTTTTGAGTTGTGGACTGGCAGACGACCCAGCCTTAATCATTTGCGTGTCTGGGGTTGTCCTGCAGAAGTCCGTTTGTACAACCCATCAGAAAGTAAGATTGCCCCTAGGTCTTGTCGTTGCTATTTCATTGGCTACCCAGATCACTCCAAGGGTTTTAAGTTCTATTCCCCTTTAGGAGGACCCAGAATTGTGGAGTCACAAACAGCTAAATTTTTAGAATGGGATGTCGCTGATGAACCTAGTTGCTCTCATCCTATTAGTGAAGTCGGGGAAGTTGTGCCCATTAATTTATCTGTGCCCTTGATAAGAGATCCTGGGGTGCCTGAACCCGTAACGGAACAAGTGGAGGATGTGGAAGCGGTCTTACCACCGATTCCAGTTGAGGTTCCTCCTCATGATCAGGAGGTTCATCCACCTGCCAGGAGATCTATTAGGCAGAAAAGGCCTGCAATTTCCTCAGACTATGAAGTCTATTTAGGAGAGAGTGATTATGATATTGGTCAAGTGATTGACCCAGTGACATTTAATGAAGCTGTGTCTGGACCTCATGTTGATCTGTGGTGGGATGCGATGAAAGACGAGATGGAGTCTATGAAGCTGAATAAGGTTTGGGAGTTGGTTGAGTTACCCAAAGGCTGTAAGCCCATTGGTTCTAAATGGGTGTTTAAGACCAAGAAGGACTCTAAAGGAAAGGTCGAGCGGTTTAAAGCTAGACTGGTAGCCAAGGGATTTACGCAGAGAGAAGGAATCGATTATCATGAGACCTTTTCTCCCGTTTCCTCTAAAGACTCTTTCAGAGTGATAATGGCATTAGTAGCTCATTATGATTTGGAGCTACACCAGATGGATGTAAAGACCGCATTCCTGAATGGCGATCTTGCCGAGGAGGTCTATATGGTGCAGCCTGAGGGGTTCAAGTCTGGTCATTCCGACCAACTTGTATGTAAGCTTAACAAATCCCTATATGGTCTGAAGCAAGCTTCTAGACAATGGTATTTGAAATTCGATGAGGTAGTTACTTCTTTTGGTTTTGTAGAAAATAAGGTAGACCGTTGCATATATCTCAAGATCAGTGGGAGCAGATTCATCTTCTTAATTCTCTACGTAGATGATATCTTGCTTGCGAGCAGTGATTTGGCATTATTGCACGAATCTAAGCAATTTCTGTCAAAACACTTTGATATGAAAGATCTCGGAGAAGCATCCTTCGTTCTAGGAATTGAGATCATTAGGGATCGATCTCACTATTCATTGGCACTCTCTCAGAAAGCCTACATCGAGCGTGTACTTGAGAGATTTAGCATGCTCGGTTGTAAGCCTGGTGACGTACCTGTGCTTAAAGGTGATAAGCTCAGCTTATCACAATGCCCCAGGAACGACATAGAGAGAGAGCGCATGAAGGATATACCTTATGCTAGTGCGGTAGGCAGCTTAATGTATGCCCAAGTCTGTACCAGACCGGACATTGCCTTCGCAGTGGGACTTTTAGGCAGATATCAGTCGAACCCAGGACCTGATCATTGGGTGGCTGCTAAGAAAGTCCTAAGGTATTTAAAGGGAACTAAGGATGTAAAGTTGGTCTACCATAGAGTTCAAAACCTTGAGTTAGTGGGGTATACAGATTCTGATTTTGCCGGGTGTGAGGATGATAGAAAGTCTACTTCAGGTTATATATTTAAGTTTGCTGGTGGGGCCGTTTCGTGGAGGAGTGTCAAACAGACACTCATCACTTCATCCACAATGCATGCGGAGTTCGTCGCTCTCTTTGGAGCTTCGACTCACGCAGTGTGGCTTAAGAATTTTATTACAGAGTTAAAGGTTGTCGATTCTATAACTGGACTCATCCGGATGTACTGTGATAACATTTCTGCAGTTATGTTCTCGATGAACAATAAAAGTATCACAGGGTCCAAACATATGGAAATTAAATTCTTGACCGTTAAGGAATTGGTCAAGAAGGGTGACATTTTAGTGGAACATTTAGGGACAGATGACATGTTGGCTGATCCACTTACTAAAGGACTTCGCCCTAACGTGTTTCAGAAACATGTTATTAATATGGGGCTTAAAGAGTCAATCGATGTGCTTGATTAGTGGGAGGCTTCATGCAGCTCCAATTCAGTTATCTGTCGTTTGGTTTGCACTTTATTTAATTCATTAATAATTAAAGAATTTTGATTCAACAATATTATTAATTTTCAATATTTGTTGAGTTTATGTGACACGTCACACTTCATACAAAGTCTCATGACTTGTGTCAGTCGGAGCATAAGGCCTAGGGCACTTCATTTGAATTATGGCCTGTAGTATGTCTTTTGACGCATTAATTTTGGAACCTTAAGGTTAGACATACTCGTTCTTTTGAACACTTAAGAACTTCTCGCAGCATGGTTTAGTGCATTCATCTGAGAAGTTTGGTTGACCACCAAATTAGAACAACCTTCATGTGCACATTTTCAGCATGTTGTTCTATGTTTCATTTAACCGCGCTTTGTCCATGTCGATTGAGTCCGTAAGCTGCTGTGACCATGGAAGGTCCCGTGTCGCTCAATGATGCGGTTGCCGCCATGATTCAGAGTGAAGGATCTAATTGGACCGGATTGACGTGAGAGTGGATTTGATGTCGCGTCCGCTAATTGGTACCCTTAAGTTTAGTGGAGATTTTATCGGGATGTCATAAGTTACGATGAATTCAAGTCCAAGTGGGAGAATGTTGGAAATTTCCCGTTCGGTGGACTCGATTCATCGAGACGACCCGTTAAAATCGTACGTGGATATTTGATCCATTCAGACTCCTACGAGTGCGAGTTAGTTCAGTCGCGCGAATGGTCGAAGCCTGTGATAGGTGGGCCCGACTATCTCGTAAATTCAGTAGCAGACTCGGTCTCGCTCTTGGCACGATTTTGGCATAGTCATGAATGCGGTTATACAGAATTTATATTGTGTTTTAATGGAATTAATTTCATCCATTAAAGCCAAATTTTGTAACTCCTATTTTGAGTATTGCCTATTAATACTCAAAATTAGGTTTCATGACACCCAAGTTTTTAGGCGTGAACAAGAGTGAAGGTCCCGATTCCTTTTTCTCCTATCCATCTCGAAACCGCCGGGATTTTTCTCCATCTTCATCCCTAGAAACCGCCGCCTGCTCTTCATCTTCTTCATCGAGTGAAATCTGCAGGCCTGGTTTTTTCCTTTTTTTTTTTTTTGATCACAGTGAGACCGCCTGAGTTGCCTCTCTGGCAAGTGCCCCACATCAATCCTCTCTCTAACCAGGCCGGTGTTGTTCCTGGTTTTTAGTTCATTCGAGAAGAAACAGCTGGGATCCAGCCGATGTGCTGATCTACAGCTCGGACCCCAAAACGCCATCACCGTCTGTTTTTGCACCTCCTTCAGGGTTCAGATCTTGAAGATAAAGATCTTCCAAGAGGTGTTGGGGTTCTGGAGAAGAGATCCAGGAGAAGAACGAGGTCCCTGCTTGAAGCCGCTTCATCGCTCAAGCCCGAACCTGAAGGGAGAAAATCTTGAGGTCAAACCTGGGTGTTTTCGCAGCCACCATCTCCAGTGCTGGTCCATATTTATTTCCATTCGAACTTGGAGGGAAGGTGAGTCACGTCTTCATTGTCATAAGGTTAGCCTCACAGATTTTGTCTTATGAGGTGAAGAACAGAGCAAGCCATTGAATTCATTCACGGTTTGATCGTGAACCCATTTTGCTGTTGCCATAAATCAACCAAAGGTAAATTTCAATGCTTAATTAATATTTATGTGATTTATTTAGATCATCATATACATAATTGTTCTGCCTTCATTTTCAGTCCAGATCTAACTATAAAATCAGATACTTAGACAAAGTTAACTTGCTCCACTTGAGATTGGAATCAGAGATTGCACATATTTATATATCTTGTATACTGATTATATTTATTGTAGAGCATCAAGATCATATTGTATGCAAGTGTGTTCTTCCAACGTCGCCGATTTCATAAGGAATAACACATCTCAACTGTTGCGAATTTCCGCAATCATGAAGAACGAGCAAGAGTCCAAGAACGGTATAAATTAATTCCGCAATTCAATTACCGTTCATTTTAGCTCGCTTGATTTTTGTGTACTTAATCTAGAAAAATAAATTTAGAATAAACTCCAATTTGAGATTAATATAGTTTGGTTATAACGATCCTGTAGAATTGTGCGTTGTTACATTAAGTAGAATTTCAAGCAACACATATTCCTCGTAGTGACGTGCACTTCTAATTTCATAACAGCGGCTTCTTCCACTTGAGAACAGATACCATTCATCCTTCAAATCTTCTTCTTCTTCATCCGGTTTACTCACACGCACAATCATGGTTGCCGGCTTCTTCACACGTGAGATTGTGTTGGGTTTCCGCCGATCGAATATGGAAAGCGGGTATTCTCGATTCCCACAATCTGCTGCTAAAGTTGCTGCCGAACTTTTTAGCGAGCAAAAGAGCTTGTTGAAGGAAATAATTTTTGTCCAAAGTGTAGTGTTTTTTGAGGAGGGAATGCGAGTAATCTTCTCGCCGTTGCATCAATCCTGATCGCCGTCCGATCAAAGTGTTTACTCGCCTTTTTTTAAAAAAATTTACTCGCCTTTATTGCTGATGGTTAGATCTGTCATCCAACGGCGAGCAAGCTACTCGCTCCCAAAGCTAGGAACGCTGCCCGTACGGAAAAAATTTTCTGTTGAAGGAGACGGCGGTGTAGGCACCGTCAAAAAGTTGACATTCAATGAAGGTCTGTTTTACTTTGGGCCCAGATTAATGGACAAGACTGTCCATAAAAAGATCTAACGGTGCAGGTTTTTTTTATTCAAACAAAATATAAAAGAATGATATTAATGGACATGTCTGACAACAATCAGAATCGAGAAATGAATTCCCTCCATTCTGACGAAATGGAGAGGATACCCACGGGTTCTAAGACAATTCTCCCCCAAGGACGCAATATTTTTTGCCAAATCACAATATATAATAGTTCAATGTTTAATTAGACGTCATCAATTCACTATTTTGTGTATGTTTTTTGATCCATCTTCTTCAAATCGCCGTCTTTTGTAAGCTGTTCAGTAAAAAAGATGAATCGTTTGTTAATTCTCCTCTTCAATAGAGAGATCTGTTGTTAGAGGTATATATATTAAACAAGGGAAGTAAGACAATCATCTTCTTCAATCTCCATCCAAAATTTATGTGTGTTTTATGAGGACATTGAAAAAATTATTATGATGAAAGTCGAAAGTGGTCGCAGAAACACTCAATCACAATCAAGTCAAGTAGAAATAAGCAACAGTATAAGCACAAAAGTCTCAAAATTTGGAATTATCAACAACTTTTTTACAAGGTGAGGCATACAATGAGAGACATAATTTCGCAACGTACCTGATAGAAGCAGAAAAATTACAAGCAACAAGAAATCGCGCGGTCTGCAAAGTATAGCCGCACAGACCACACAAGCCGCTGACCGCATGCCCTGTCTGTCGAAACCGTCAAGTCGCCAACTGTAACAAGCCGTGCAGAATGCCTTTATTGAATGTTGATGAACTGAACAGAACTGGCTGATAGACCGGGCGAACTGCTCGACTAATCGCAAAAGGAGGAAGTGACTTCAGGTCGTTGAGACTGCGACCTGCTGTATACTGCTGATTGTAACCATGAACAGTTCCACAACGAGCTTCCCAACTAGTTTCCTAATCGTCCAGTGCTAGCCGCACAGCCTGCACAGACAAGTCAACCTCACTTAGTTGCATCAGTTAGAAAACTATAACCGCAGAATTAAAGTGTGAGTTAAGTTTTCACTGTTCTTGTTATATATGACCAGCTGGGGACCCATATTTATAGGCTGCAAGAGGAGTGTCGTCACAACCCATTGCGATAAGATAAACGTCTGTAATCCTGCAGCTAGCATCACATATCCGCACAAGTGCGGATACCAGCGTCAGTCTGCCATAATAACCATCTGTTTGCATAGACGGAAAGAACAACCAGTCCGCCAAGCCGAGCGAACAACAACACCAGTCCGCGTGGACTTAGCAATCTAGTCACGCGTCCTGATCCATTATCACACCTGCGGCGGACTGCCGGACTCAGCCACCAGATTGCTCGGTTCAGTAGTCTCCGCATTGAGTTCGCACACACTGCTACTCGTGACTAAGGCCATATACGAGTCTAGTCGAATAGACGATCTCCGCGAACACCAGAAGCAGACAGCGCAACCAGGAGGTCTCGGCGAACTAGGCAACAACCCAGACTTATCATAACACCATGGACAAATCCACACAACCAACGAACTCTGGCATAATCCGCACGAATAGGCGCCAGCGAACTGATCGGTTAGTCTCCGCAGACTGCGTTAACCGCATGCCCCTTCGCGAGCCAGAGACCTGACAGCTCTAAGCGGACTGTGCGGTCTCACAATCCAGACCGCAACAACTGCGGTTTAGACAAGGCCAACCGCCCAATTACTTTTCAGGCTGCTTGCTAAACCAGAACGCAGGAGAGAAGAAGAGAAGCTGAAAACATTCTAGCCATCACCTTTTACCCGCCAGACCGCTGGCGGTCACTGCAGTCTGTGCGGCCTGCCATATCAGACCGCTTTACTTCACTTCACATCCACTTCAACAATTTTAACACTCCCCCTTGAATTGAGAAGAGGAAACCAGCCCGAGCAAACTCTGCAATTGAATAAATGGTCCCTTCGGCAACGGTTTCGTGAAGATATCCGTGATGTTGCTCTGACTCTGCACATACTCTACCATCAGAGACCCACCAACACCCTAAACCATAAATCCTAAAACCTAAACCAGGCGGTCTAGGCAAACTAAGTAACAACCTGGACTTATCATAACACCATGACCAAGTCAGCACAACCAACAAACTCTGGCATAATTTGCGTGAAAAGGTCCCAACGAACTAATCGATTAGTCTCTACAGATCACGCTAACCGCCTGCCCCTTCACGAGCCAGAGAACCTGACAGATCTAAGAGAACAGTGCAGTCTCACAATCTAGACCGCAACAACCGCGGTTTAGACAAGGCTAACTGCCCCGTTACTTTCCAGGGAGCTTGCTAAACCAGACAGCTGAAGAGAATCCAAAAACCGGCTAACCGGCACCTTTTAACTGCCAGATTGATGGCGATCACTGCGGTCTGTGCGGTCTGCCATATCAGAACGCCCCATTCCACTTCACTTCCACTTCAACAATTTTAACAGTCCCCCTTGAAGTGATAAGTGGAAATCAGTCGGAGCAACTCCCGTAACCGAAAAAACGGTCTTTTCGGCAATAGCTTCGTGAAGATATATGCGATGTTGTCCTGACTCTACACATACTCAACCATTAGAGACCCCTCCAGCACCTTATCCCGAATGAAGTGATGCTCGATCTCGATGTGCTTTGTCCGCACATAACAAATGAGATTATTGACCAGTTTGAGAGCACTCTCGTTGTCACCGCACAACAGAGTAGGGCCCCTCACCTCCTCATGGATGTCCTCCACTAATCACCTAAGCCAAATGACTTCCTGAGCTGCCAAGGTTGAAGCTTTATACTCTACTTCAGTGGTGGAGATAGATATTGAATCCTACTTCTTACTATACCACGAGATAGTTGTCGTTCCGCACATAAAGAAATATTCTGACATCGATTTCCAATCATCAGAATCTCCCTTATAGACATCATTTGTGTAGCCGTGTAGCTTGATGTCCGTGCACCTCTCGTAAAAAAGGCCCATGTACAAGGTGGACTTCACGTACTTCAGAATGTTCTTAATCGCTACTAAATGAGGCTTCTTTAGCTCCTCCATATATTGACTTACTCGGCCCACAACATAAGCAATATTCGGCCTTGTAATTGTCAGATATATGAGACTCCCCATGAGAGACTGAAACATCAAGGGATCTGGAAGAACCCTTCCCTCATCACGCCGAAGTTTTAGACTGACCTCCAAAGGAGTAGAGCTGCTCTTCCCTTCCCGTATGCCGAATCGCTTTATAATTCTCTCTGCATAGTCCTTCTGGAAAACGAGCACATTGATCTTCCTCTCAACCTCGAGTCCAAGGAAATGGTGGAGCTCCCCAAGATCCTTTATCTCGAACCTAATTGCAAACTCAGTTCTGAGTATTGTTACCTCTTCCTCCGAGTTTTTGATGACGATCATATTATCAACATACAACAATACTAGGACCTGAATCCCCCCTCTTCTTAACAAATAGACTAGAATCTGAAACAAAGTATCCACAAAATTAAAGGTATTCTACGATCTTCTCATACCACAGCCGAGGCGCCTGCTTTAGACCATAAAGGGCCTTCTTCAGCTTACAGACGTGTCCTGGAAGTTCTTCAGAAATATAACTAGGTGGCTGCACCATAAAGATGTACTTATCAATCTCGTCATAAAGGAAAACATACTTTATGTCGAGTTGACAAATCCTCTGCTGTTGGCAAGCCGCCAAAAAAATCACCACCCGAACTAAAGTCATCTTGTCCACCGAACTAAACGCCTTGTTATAAACCTCCTCGTGCTATTGTGAGAACTTTGATCTACAAGACGAGTCTTATACCACTCGATGCTATCATCAGCCTTCTTCTTCAGCTAGTAAACTCACTTGCATGTCATAGGAATGATGCCTTCGACTTTGGGCATAAGGTCCCAAGTCTCGTTCTTCTTGTGGGCGACCATCTCCTCATACATTGCATCTTCCCACTGAGATCAAAACTCCACCCATCTACCTTTCCAAGCTCTCCTGCGTAGCTAACAGGTTTTCCAGCTCGAGCAACGATGGTTGATTGACCCAGCCCTGCCTAGAAGTAACAAAGTCAATATACTCCTTCTGCAGCCCGCAGATGATATGCATCTTCATCTTCACCTCTAAGATAGGCTCTTTTGGGTCCAATGCTGATATCTCAGCGCAGAGGTTCTTCTTCTTCAAGAAGAAGGATGAAATAGACAAATCTCCTTGAGTGGCCTTCGCCAACTCATTCTCCAAGAACTTTATCTGAGCTACGTTCTTCTTGTTGAACAGGCCATCCAAATTTCAACAGCTGGCCGACACCGATGATGTGCTCAAACAGCTCCGATGAAATAGCCCGCTTTAGAGTGAACTCAGTCTTTGTATTCGTCCTCCTCCAAGCTTTCACTGCCTCAACATTCTCGGTAGTAGCAACTACTTCTTGTCTGTCGTCTCCACCGATGAAATCTCAAAGGTCCTCACCCAGAAGATAACTCTTTATGCAACACCGCCACTTCTTGTAGTTGGTCTGCGTCATGAGCTCAATTTTAAGACCTCTTGCATAATCGACTTTCATTGATCAAAACTGAATTACTTGAACTTCTTGAAGAAATAACAAACCTCTGTTGTTGATGAACTGCTAACTCATCAACACCCCTCTGATACTATGTAAAAATATATGATAAAAGTCAAAAGAGGTCGCAGGAACACTCAACCACAATCAAGTCAAGTAGAATGTTGGAACACCCTATTACTTATTTGGGCTAGGATCACTATTTTATGGTTAGGATGTTTAGTTTGGCCCAACTTGTATAGAATAGGGTCATGTGATTATTTTCAGGGTTGTTACTACAGAAGGAATTCCAGAGAAGTTCAGTTCTACGAACGCAGAGCTCAGTTCGACGAACGCCGAGCTTAGTTCGACAAACTCAGATTTCTAACTCTGAGTTTAGCTCGACGAACGTTGAGCTTCGTTCGACGAACTCTGATCTCAACTCAGAAGCTTAGTTTGACGAAAGCCAAGCTCAGTTTGACGAACTCTGAACTCAGCTCGACGAATGAGAAAATTCAGTTCGACGAACTCCATGCTCAGTTCGATGAATTCCTTACTCAGTTCGACGATCTTGCAGTTTCTATATTTAGAGGCAGAATGATTTCAAAAGCTTAATTACAATCAGTTACAACTCTGATATTTAATGCTAAATATTCTAAATGAATATAGCCGTTTAAGGCAGCATTAAATATAGATTTATCACAGAGTTTTAATTCTAATTAACTCCAAGGCAGTTACAAATCTCAAGGATTATTCAGGCGTTTCAAAGAATGTTTTTAATTCAAATATTTGATTTCTTCTCAGACATTATATATTCAAAAGATTGTTGCTTAATGAGGTTACAGATATAGATCAACACATATAGAGATACAAATATTCTGCTTCAGGCTCTTCCAGTAAAAAGTCTTCAATCAGTCAGATACAAAAAGGCCTACACCCTGAAGAAAAGTCTCCCCTCCTGATCTAAAATCTCTATTCAAATCAGGGGGAGCTTTTTGCATCATCATCCACTAAAGTCTTCTCATAGATATTTGACAGCAAAGACAACATCAACTTCTTATAGTTTATTTTTTAAACTGTGTACAAGGTTATAACTCCCTTCAGAACTTAACTCTTGATTTATAAGTCACCTGATCAAAAGACTTAGATTTGATTTTTGGGTACCTGATCAAAAACCCAAAGGGTTGTTAGATCTCCCTTAGAAAATAGATCTTCTAGTGACAGAGCACCTAAGCAAGAAGTTGTAGTGGATACCTACTAGGGTGGTAGAAGAGTAGACGTACCCGGATTTATTGGGGGACTACTATAAAAATTCTTTGTATCATATGTGATTGTTTTTCTTTTTTTTGTATGTTGTAATTTATCTGTCTATCTATATATATCACTTAATTTTTAACTACTATAAAAATAAAATTAAAGTTTTTAAAATACACTATTCACCCCTTAGTGTAAAGTTAGATCTATACCCCACTTTCAATTGCTAACACCTAAACTCAGGACATCAAAATCCCAATCGTCACGGGCATCCCAATCTGACAGGAGGTCAGCCAAAGGTATATTTTGTGGAGCTCGGGAACCGCTCAGACTAGATCAAGCCCATCGATTCCTACGAGAAGCTAGGACAAAACACTTATTCTCAGAGATGCTAACTTCCACTATCAAATAATTCACTACCTGTGGCATGGAAGCATGGGAGGACGCAGCCAGAATAGAGGTATCCACCTGAACCATCAACACATGCACCACGTGGGGTGGAGACATAGTGCCAACAACAGCTACCTGGTCGGCATGAGCGGGGGAAATGCACCGGGAACACCAACAGAAGCTGGATAAGCAACATGCTCCATGGTTCTTTAGCAGTCTCCAATAGCATGCCCTTATTTGCTATTGAATTTTTTGAAGTGAAAGTGAAAGTCTGGGCAAACTATCCGCGCGGTCTGTGCGGATAATATTAGTGGTTTGGACCAAACTGCGCGGTCTGTGCGGACTGTTAGAAAGTAGAGAAAAGAAGCGAAAAGAAGAAGACAAGCGAATAAACTTTTGAATAATTGAAATTTTATTATCCAAAAAAGATATCATTTACAAAGGTATGGCCTCCCTTATATAGAATGGAGGAGATAAGAAAGAGAGTATACAAACAATGTGGGACTAAACATTTACAGTACTGGGCGGCTAGACTAATGGAGACCGCATAGGCCGCGCGGTTAGACAGATGGGCTAACCGCTCGGCAACTCCAGCAGGATAGAACAGGCCGCAGAGGTAGGCCGATAGACCGCCCGGTCTCCAGGCACCAGATAGACCGCCAGACCGCCCGGTCACCAAACCGCTGGAACAGACCGCTAAGCCGCCCGGTCTAATACTTCAACACTCCCCCTCAAGCTGGAGCATAGATATCAATCATGCCCAGCTTGTCACAAATGCGGAAGAAGGAAGTAGAAACCGGCTTGGTGAAGATATCTGCCAACTCCTTGTCAGAGGTGACAAAAGGAGTACAAATCTGTTTCTTCAAGATCTCCTCCCGAATGAAGTGACAGTCAACCTCTATATGCTTCGTTCTCTCATGAAAGACCGGATTCCTGGATATGTGTATAGCGGCCTTATTGTCACAGAACATAGGGAGAGGACAATCATATACCTCGCCCAGGTCAAGCATGAGAGCCCGCAACCACTTTAACTCACATGTAGTTGACGCCATACTCCGGTATTCTGCTTCGGCACTGGATCTGGAAACAACAGACTGTTTCTTGCTCTTCCAACTTACGAGATTTCCTCCAACAAAGGTACAAAAACCTGACGTGGATTTACGGTCGCCTTTGTCATCTGCGTAACTGGAATCTGAGTAGGCCTCAACCCTCAGATGGCCATTCTTCTGAAAGAGTAACCCCCTGCCCGGTGCTGCTTTGATATACTCTAAAATCTTCAGGGCGGACTGAAGATGACATTCCCTGGGAGCTTGCATAAACTGACTGACCTTTCCTACAGCGTAGGCGATGTCGGGTCTAGTCACCGTGAGATAGATGAGTTTGCCTACCAAACGTCTGTACCGTGTGACATCAGATAGAGGAGGCGAGTCATCCGTCCACGTTTTGTCCTCTCCAACAGCCATGGGAAGATGAGCTGGTTTGGCACCTGTCAAGCCTGCTTCTTGAAGAAGATCAAGGGCATACTTCCGTTGAGAGAGAACCAAGGAGTCAGGCTTCCGAGAGATTTCTATCCCCAAAAAGTATTTTGGAGAGCCCATATCCTTCGTGACCAAGTGCTGACGGAGGTGCTTCTTCGTCAAGTCCACCCCATCTTGGTCATCACCAGTAAGGAGAATATCATCCACATATACGGCTAAAACTACCAGCCCCGAGGCCGTTTTGCGAATGAACAAGGAGTGATCGGCCGAACTCCTTTGAAAGCCGATGGTTGCCACAATACCACTGAATTTTTCGAACCAGGCTCGAGGGCTCTGCTTTAGGCCGTAAATGGCCTTCTTCAAATGACAGACACGTGTCTCCCCCTGAGCAACATACCCAGGAGGTTGCTCCATATAGACGTCCTCCTGAAGATCGCCATAGAGAAAGGCATTCTTCACATCAAGCTGGGAAATAGCCCAAGCCCGGTTAACGGCCACAGAAAAGAGAACCCGGATGGTGCTGAGGCGAGCAACCGGAGAGAAGGTATCAAAGTAATCAACGCCATAAGTCTGAGTAAAGCCCTTGGCCACCAGCCGGGCTTTGTAGCGATCCACAGTGCCATCGGGGCGAAACTTCACAACAAAGACCCAGCGACAGCCAACCACATCAGTGCCCACGGGAGGAGGAACCAGAGTCCAGGTACCCCGTTCAGTAAGAGTAGCCATCTCCTCATCCATGGCAGACTTCCAATGAGGGAGAGCGAGAGCCTCCTGGTAGGTACGGGGAGTAGAAGTAGCAGAGATAGCCAAGGCAAACGACCTGCGAGAAGGAGAAAGCTGATCATAAGAAACAACAGCCGTGAGCGGGTGTTGAGTACACGCCCGCACCCCTTTGCGAAGGGCAATGGGAACATCCAGATCATCGGGAGCGTCGGCGACAGGAGCGTCAGCGACCGGAGCGTCCGTGGCGGAGAAGGCTGGCCCGGGACTAGAGAGAGACGGCATCGGAGAGGAGGGTGGAGGGGTGGGTGGTGAGACAGACTGGGAAGGAGTGGGTGGAGGAGTAGACGAAGGTGGGAAAACGTGAAGAGGTGTGGAAGAAACGGAGATATCAGAAGGAAGAGAAGAGGAAGGAGAGAAATATGAAGCATTTTCGAAAAAAGTCACATCTGCGGAGACAAACTGCTTGCGGAGAAGGGGGTCAAAGCAGCAATAGCCTTTTTGAGTGGTAGAGTACCCCAAAAAGACACACTTGGTGGAACGGGGGGAAGCTTGTCGCGGGTAGCGGAGGGAGCGTGAACAAAGGCCGTACAGCCAAAGACACGGAGAGGAAGAGGAAAGGGTTCCTGGTGGGGGTAGAGAAGGGAGAAGGGAGTCCGGCCGTGGAGGACCGTGGAGGGAATGCGATTGATGAGATAGCAAGCGAGAAGCACAGCGTAGCCCCAGTAGGAGCGAGGAACGTGCATCTGCGTCATGAGAGTACGCGCAACATCAAGCAGGTGACGGTTTTTACGCTCCGCCACCCCATTCTGTTGGGAGGTGTAAACACAAGTCGTTTGATGAATGAGGCCGTGTTGGTGAAAGAAAGCGGAGAACTCATGAGACAGATATTCCTTGGCATTATCAGAACGTAAGACCTTAATAGAAATAGCAAATTGATTCTTAATCATAAAGTAAAAAGATTGCCAAACAGAAAATAGCTCAGAGCGATCCTTTAATAGATACACCCAGGTACATCGAGTAAAATCATCGATAAAAGTGACAAAATAGGAACTGCCCCTGCCAACAGTGAGGGTAGGAGCAGGACCCCATACATCAGAATGAACAAGATCAAAAATGCGAGAGGAGCCACGGCCTTGCTTCGGTGGGAAGGAGGAGCGATGATGTTTGCCAAGCTGACACGCATCACAGTTAAGCGGAGAACTGGTGGGAGGTTAGTGGGGCAGAAGCTGACGAATGAGCCGAGGAGGAGGATGTCCAAGACGAAGATGCCACTGAAGGAGATCGGTGGAGGAGGAGTAGGCAGAAAGAGCTGAAACATCGTCGAGGAAGTAGAGGCCGCCGCTCTCAGTCCCAGTAGCAATCGTCCGCTGGGTTCTCGGGTCCTGAAAAGAACAAGTAGTGGGAGTGAATAAAACGGAGCACTGAAGTTGCCGGCATAAAGTAGTAACTGATAACAAATTGCACGGGAACTTCGGGACATAGAGGGTATCCTCCAAGCAAAGCGAAGGAGTGAGTTGAACCATGCCCGTTCCATGAACCGGAGACGGGGAACCATCCGCCACACGAACTGGGGGTAAGCGGTCATGGGTCTCAAGACGGGAGAAGCAATGAGGGTTGCCCGTCATATGATTGGTGGCACCGGAGTCAATCAGCCATTTACCTTGGGTAACGACGTGGGCACTACCTGACGTCGTGGCCACAGAGGCAGACGGCCTAGAAGAGGCGGACGCCGAAGAAGGAGCATCACCGGAAGGGCGAAGATGAGGATGTTTCTGCCAGCAGCGGTCAACAGAATGGCCAGTACGACCACAGTGAGAGCAGAAGAACCGGGAGGAACCCCGTCCGCCAGAGGAGCCACGGCCACTAGGGCCCCCCCCCGCTGAGCTTGGTGAGCAAAGGAGTCCTGGGAAGGGGGGGAGGCCAACAGAGGCCGTTGGAGGAGCGAAGTAACGGCGGCAATGCGAGCCGCAGTGGCATCCAAAGTAGGAGATTCCGCCTCACCCAAGATCTGCTGGCGGGTCATATCATAAGAGTCGGGAAGACGAAGAAGATAACAAACAACCAGGAGTTCCTGGAAGTGTTTGTGCTGGTCGGCCAAGTCCGCGGAGAAGGGGCGATTCTGGAGGATTTCAGCCCCAAGAGCCTGAACCTGCTGGTAAGCCGCAGCGGGGGACATGGAAGGGCGGGCGAAGAGGTCCGCATAGAGAGTATAAATGCGGGACGTCTGGCCCCCCTTAGAATAGAGAGCAGCGAGGTGAAGCCAGGCAGCCTTGACCGTCTCATCATGGTGAATGACGGGAAGGCACTCATCAGAAAGGCTGTTGGCCAGCCAGGTGCGAACAAGAGCATCACTCGCATCCCAGTCATCAAACTCAGGAGAGGTGCGAGGAGGAGGGTCATCGGTGAGGTGATGACGCTTGCGTTGAGAACGAAGGAGAAAGGTGAAAGAAACACTCCAATCGGGATAGTTGGAGCCAACAAGCTTGGACAGAGTGCCAAGGTTGCCCGAAGGAGGAGGAGGAGAAGGAGCCGCAGGAGTAGTGGTGAGACCGGAGGTAGTCATAGAACCCGGCAAGCAGAAGAAGCCGCGCGAACTGAAGCGGTTAGAAAAACAGACGAAGCCGCGCGAATAGTAGCGGCTTGAAACAGGCAAAGGCACAGCGGGGAAGAGGTCGCGCGGACTGAAAAGGCCGAGCGAACAGCAGAGAGGAGAAGAGCAGGTGACCGCGACCAAGATGCGGGTAAGAAAGTAATAACCCGCACGGTCAGGCAGATCACAGCAGCGGCGAGAAGGCGGTCAAAGGCACAGCGGGGAAGAGGTCGCGCGGACTAAAAAGGCCGAGCGAACAGAAGAGAGGAAAAGAGCTGATGACCGCGACCAAGATGCGGGTGAGAAAGGAACAACCCGCACGGTCAGGCAGATCACAGCAGCAAGCCGCGAGAAGAGAGACAACACACGCGGATAGGGACAGACCGCAACGACTAGGAAGTCGGAGCGGGAGGAAAGAACAAGGAGCGCGGCGACAAGGAAACCGGGCGCGGCGTCAAGGAGCAGTAGGAGAAGAGAAGAAGAAGCAAGCCGCGCGAACAGGGCAGCGGACAGAACCAAGCCGCGCGGATAGAAACAAGCCGAGCGGACAGAGAGAAGCCAAGTCGCGAAGCAAGTCGCAGAAGCGGAAAACAAGCCGCGAACAACAGAGAGCGCACAGAATCAGAGGGAAATGACCGTGTCCTCTGATACCATGTTAGAAAGTAGAGAAAAGAAGCGAAAAGAAGAAGACAAGCGAATAAACTTTTGAATAATTGAAATTTTATTATCCAAAAAAGATATCATTTACAAAGGTATGGCCTCCCTTATATAGAATGGAGGAGATAAGAAAGAGAGTATACAAACAATGTGGGACTAAACATTTACAGTACTGGGCGGCTAGACTAATGGAGACCGCATAGGCCGCGCGGTTAGACAGATGGGCTAACCGCTCGGCAACTCCAGCAGGATAGAACAGGCCGCAGAGGTAGGCCGATAGACCGCCCGGTCTCCAGGCACCAGATAGACCGCCAGACCGCCCGGTCACCAAACCGCTGGAACAGACCGCTAAGCCGCCCGGTCTAATACTTCAACACGGACAAAGCTGGCGACTAGCCAGGTCGGCTAACATTCTGCAAGTCGTTCACTAGCAGTTCCAGGAGGATAGGCCTTGTATCCGTGTTTGGTGCGTTATGGTGCAGTTCGCCATGCTGGGCTGACTGGTGTTGGAGTCCCCTTGTTCCAGCAGTCTGTTAGTGAACTTTATGTTGGTTCCATGTCCAGGCGAGCTCGGTCTGGTGTGCGATGCGTTTTCCTTAGTTTGTGCGGACTAGAACTGTGTTCGCATAGTTGTGCGGACTATGGGTATATCCGCAGATGTTGTTGATTGCGACCTCCATGGCTTGGGTTTTGACGACAAGGCGGATAGACTTCTCTATCCGCCCTTGTTGATATTTGGCGGTCTGTTTGACCTGCTTGTTTTGACAGACTGTTTTTTGCATTCGCGGGGCTTGCGGATTCCCTCTGTTCAAGCTGCGAGCTGAGGTGGTGTTCCTATCATTAGGGCGGTGACCACACTTCTCTCCGTGCCTATAAATAGGACTGTACAACCTCGTATTCGCGAAGAGTGGACCCCAAACAAGGCATGCACTTTTTAAAGCTTTTTGGGAATTTTGCACTCCTAGGGGCCAATTTTGGGTGAACATGTAGAACATACTAGTAGGGGGAAAAATATTTCTCCCCCCCAAGGCACCTTTGAGAAGTCGGTCAAGCCATCCAGGCCGCCGAGCTCACCCCAGGCCGGCGAGCTCACCCCAGGCCGCCGAGCTCACCCCAGGCCGCCGAGCTCCCCCCAGGCCGCCGAGCTCACCCCAGGCCGCCGAGCTCACCCCAGGCCGCCGAGCTCACCCCAGGCCGCCGAGCTCACCCCAGGCCGCCGAGCTCACCCCAGGCCGCCGAGCTCACCCCAGGCCGTCGAGCTCACCCAGTCCGCCGAGCTCACCTAGGCCGCCAAGCTCACCCATCCCGCCGAGCTCACCCAGTCCGCCGAGCTCACCCAGGCCGCCGAGCTCACCCAGTCTGCCGAGCTCACCCAGCCCCAGGTCGCCGAGCTCACCCATCCTGCCGAGCTCACCCAGTCCGCCGAGCTCACCTAGGTCGCCGAGCTCACCCAGTCCGCCGAGCTCACCCAGGCCGCCGAGCACACCCAGTCCGCCGAGCTCCCCCAGTCCGCCGAGCTCACCCAGTCCGCCGACTCACCCAGCCCCAGGCCGCCGAGCTCACCCAGCCCCAGGCCGCTGAGCTTACCCAGCCCCAGGTCGCCGAGCTCACCCAGGTCGCCGAGCTCACCCAGGCCGCCGAGCTCACCCAGGCCGTCGAGCTCGCCTAGTCCGCCGAGCTCCCCCAGGTCGCCGAGCTCCCCCTGTCCGCCGAGCTCACCCAGTCCGCCGAGCTCACCCAGGCCGTCGAGCTCACCCAGCCCCATGCCGCCGAGCTCACCCAGCCCAAGGTCGCCGAGCTCACCCAGTCCGCCGAGCTCACCCAGGCCGCCGAGCTCGCCCAGTCCGCCGAGCTCGCCCAGTCCGCCGAGCTCACCCAGCCCCAGGCTGTCGAGCTCACCCAGCCCCAGGCCGCCGAGCTCACCCAGCCCGCCGAGCTCACCCAGCCCACCCAGTCCAGGCCGCCGTGCTCGCCCCTTGCCGCCTGCTCGCCCGGCTCAAGGGGCTGCCCCTGGAGGACTGCATTTAGCTGTTTAGAACAGCGGGATTTGGCTATTGGCAGGCCAATCCGGGGGCATTCCAGTAATTTTTAGAGCAATGGAGGTTGGTTATTTGCGGACCACTCTCAGGAAACTATAAATAGACCCCCTTGGGTGCCTTTAGAGGGGGACTTTTTGGCATGCTTACTCCTCCCTTAGCTTCTTCTTGGTAGAGTAGAGAGAGCTCCTTCAAGGCACCCTAGCTCGAGCATTGGCTAGGGAGGGGAAGTGCTCAGGTAGCCTTCCGGGTGTGAGGTGGGACCTCCGCGCTAGAGCCGAGGGTCTGTTCCTAGCTTCTTGATCCTTTAGTCCGTGGCGTTCTCTTGAGTGTAGTAGGTGTGAGGTCACCCCTTTCCAGGGACCCCGAACTCCACAGAGACCAAGTTTTTGGTTTCAACACTTTAGTGCGGTGAGCGTGGAGAGTGACCAACACAGAAGATCTCGGGAGAGTGTCATGGCTGGGGGTCAAGGAGGTAGAGATGATCTCGGCGAGCTCCCCGACCCAGGACCATTTGTGGGGAGAGAAGAGTTCATGGCGTCCGTCCAAGGCATCATAGAGATGCTGCGAAGTATTGCTGCTCGAGGTAACTGCTCAACCCCCACCCCTTAGGACTTAGCCCTCAGGAGTCTTAGCGAGACTGCTCCCAAGGCTCTCAGCAAGTTGTCTCCCACGGACCTAGGCGAGATTACCCCAGCAGGGGGAGAAGGAAGTGCACCGGGAAGAAGGCCTGGGAAGGAGAGGATGGAAGATGGGGTCGAGTGAGACCTCACCGGCCGGGAGTTGTTCTCCAGCCCAGCGAGTGCCAGCCTCCCAAGCGAGCAGGTCGTACGAGTGGAGGTGACGAGACCACCCCCTAGGGGGTCACCCTTCAGCGAGCTGATCATCTCAGCTCACGTTCCTGAGGGGTTCAGAGAGCCAGATATGGCTTACTATGCAGGGAAGGATGACCCCATCCAGCACCTGCAGTGGTTCGAGGATGTCATCTCCATCAGGCCAATGACGGATGCCTTCAAGTGTCGCCTCTTTGCGATCACATTGAAGGAGAAGGTAAGGGACTAGTTTCATCAACTCCCTCCGAGGTCGATCTATGGGTTCGAGGACTTGAGCCGGAGCTTTCAGCTTCACTTCTCCACCTCCAAGAAGAGGAAGAGGTGTCCTGAGTCCATCTTCTTGATAAGGCAGGAGGCCGAGGAGTCGCTGGCCCGTTACGTTGACAGGTTCCAAGAAGAGATCCCGGAGGTCCAGGAGATGTCAGGGTATGCTCTCCAGATGGCCTTCACCGTTGGGCTGAAGGAGGGCTTCTTCAAGATGAGCTTGACCCGGAAGGCCCCCCTTTCCTTCGAAGAGCTGATGGAAAGGGCGGCAGAGGAGATAGCCATGGAGGCGGCCAACCCGTCATTTGTCAAAAAGTTGGCAAGGCTAACAGAGGCGGAGTCGAAGGAGCAAGGAGGCTCGAGACATCAGGAAGGAAGAAGGAGAGAGGAGCAGATAACTCAGGGGTTCTAGGGACAGGAGGGTCCAGAACCAGGTTGGAGGCAGCAGGGAGGACCCATTCGGGGTCCAGGAAGAGGTCACAACCAAGGCGGGGGGGATTTTCATGAAGACCGAGGGAGGTTCAACTTCCAAAGGCAAGCCCCTAGGCAGCTCCTACCCCCACCACAGCAAGCGATGGAAATTGGTCGAAGGGAGAGGAGGAACCGCACGGGAAGGAGAAGAGTCAGAGTAGAGTTACCCTACTGTGAGTTCCACCAGGATGAAGGCCACGTAACATCTACTTGCCCCGAATTTCTGGAGTTGAGAAGGACAAGAGCTCCAGCACCGCAACCTCATCAGCCTCAACAAGCGCAGGACCCGGTGCGGATTGAAGAAGTCCGACCCGAGGTGGCAGAGGAGAGATGTGAGGACAGGGTTGATGTGGGCGCCCGGGGAAGGATCAGATGATTCACGAGGGAAGAGGGAGGTAGGAGAGAAGTGAATCATCTCTTTGTAATGAACTTAGCTTGCGTTGTATCAACTATGATTAATGATAGAAACCACCAAAAAATATTTATGGTCCATGAAAGGTCTCACCCCGAGATGGATTCCGCTACCAGGCTCTCACCAGCTGGCAGGGCAGGTCGATCTCTCATGGAGGCTAAGTCCTTTTAGCTCCGAGATGATTTCCGCTGCCAGGCTCTCACTAGCTGACCGGGCAGGTTGATCTCTCGTGTAGGCTAAATCCTTTTAGCTCTGAGATGGATTCCGCTGTCAGGCTCTCAATAGCTGGCAGGACAGGTTGATCTCTCGTGGAGGCTAAGTCCTTTTAGCTCCGAGATGGATTCCGCTGCCAAGCTCTCACTAGCTGGCAGCGCAGGTTGATCTCTCGTGGAAGCCAAGTCCTTTTAGCTCCGAGATGGATTCCGCTGTCAGGCTCTCACAAGCTGGCAGGGCAGGTTGATCTCTCGTGGAGGCTAAGTCCTTTTAGCTCCGAGATGGATTCCGCTGTCAGGCTCTCACTAGCTGACAGGGCAGGTTGATCTCTCGTGGAGGCTAAGTCCTTTTAGCTTCGAGATGGATTCCGCTGTCAGGCTCTCACTAGCTGACAGGGCAGGTTGATCTCTCGTGGAGGCTAAGTTCTTTTAGCTTCGAGATGGATTCCGCTGTCAGGCTCTCACTAGCTGGCAGGGCAGGTTGATCTCTCGTGGAGGCTAAGTCCTTTTAGCTCCGAGATGGATTCCTCTATCAGGCTCTCACAAGCTGGCAGGGCAGGTTGATCTCTCGTGGAGGCTAAGTCCTTTTAGCTCCGAGATGGATTCCGCTGTCAGGCTCTCACTAGATGCCAGGGCAGGTTGATCTCTCGTGGAGGCTAAGTCCTTTTAGCTCCGAGATAGATTCCGCTGTCAGGCTCTCACTAGCTGACATGGCAGGTTGATCTCTCGTGGAGGCTAAGTCCTTTTAGCTCCGAGACGGATTCCGCTGTTAGGCTCTCACAAGCTGGCAGGGCAGGTTGATCTCTCGTGGAGGCTAAGTCCTTTTAGCTCCGAGATGGATTCCGCTGTCAGGCTCTCACTAGCTGACATGGCAGGTTGATCTCTCGTGGAGGCTAAGTCCTTTTAGCTCCGAGACAGATTCCGCTGTCAGGCTCTCACAAGCTGGCAGGGCAGGTAGATCTCTCGTGGAGGCTAAGTCTTTTTAGCTCCGAGATGGATTCCGCTGTCAGGCTCTCACCAGCTGAAAGGGCAGGTTGATCTCTCGAGTAGGCTAAGTCCTTTTAGCTTCGAGATGGATTCCGCTGTCAGGCTCTCACTAGCTGGCAGGGCAGGTTGATCTCTCGTGGAGGCTAAGTCCTTTTAGCTCCGAGATGGATTCCGTTGTCAGGCTCTCACTAGCTGACAGGGCAGGTTGATCTCTCATGGAGGCCAAGTGTTTTTTACCCCGAGGCCGTCTCATCACCCAGGCTACCATTAGCTGGCTTGACAGGTCGACCCCTCGGGGAGGCCAAATGTTTTCTACCCCGAGGCCGCCTCGTCACCCAGGCTCCCATTAGCTGGCTTGACGGGCTGACTCTCCTGGGTGGGGTCGGGTACATTTCGGCTCAAGCCCACTCCGCGAATACGTTGGGTTGGATGTTTCTTTCCGAGCTTGTGCCAACCTCGGAAAGAGCGGGGATTGTGTACAACCCCGTATTCGCGAAGAGTGGACCCCAAACAAGGCATGTGCTTTTTTAAGTTTTTTGGGAATTTTGCACTCCTAGGGGCCAATTTTGGGTGAACATGTAGAACATACTAGTAGGGGGAGAAAATATTTCTCCCCCCCCCCCAAGGCACTCTTGAGAAGTCGGTCAAGCCGTCCAGGCCGCCGAGCTCACCCCAGGCCGGCGAGCTCACCCCAGGCCGCCGAGCTCACCCCAGGCCGCCGAGCTCACCCCAGGCCGTCGAGCTCACCCCAGGCCGCCGAGCTCTCCCCAGGCCGCCGAGCTGCCCCCAGCCCGCCGAGCTCACCCCAGGCCGCCGAGCTCACCCCAGGCCGCCGAGCTCACCCCACGCTGCCGAGCTCACCCCAGGCCGCCGAGCTCACCCGAGGCCGCCGAGCTCACCCCAGGCCGCCGAGCTCACCCCAGGCCGCCGAGCTCACCCAGTCCGCCGAGCTCACCTAGGCCACCGAGCTCACCCATCCCGCCGAGCTCACCCAGTCCGCCGAGCTCACCCAGGCCGCCGAGCTCACCCAGTCTGCCGAGCTCACCCAGCCCCAGGCCGCCGAGCTCACCCATCCTGCCGAGCTCACCCAGTCCGCCGAGCTCACCCAGGCCGCCGAGCTCACCCAGTCCACCAAGCTCACCCAAGCCGCCGAACACACCCAGTCCGCCGAGCTCCCCCAGTCCGCCGAGCTCACCCAGTCCACCGACTCACCCAGCCCCAGGCCACCGAGCTCACCCAGCCCCAGGCCGCCGAGCTCACCCAGCCCCAGGTCGCCGAGCTCACCCAGTCCGCCGAGCTCACCCAGGCCGCCGAGCTCGCCTAGTCCGCCGAGCTCCCCCAGGCCGCCGAGCTCCCCCAGTCCGCCGAGCTCACCCAGTCCGCCGAGCTCACCCAGGCCGCCGAGCTCACCCAGCCCCACGCCGCCGAGCTCACCCAGCCCAAGGTCGTCGAGCTCACCCAGTCCGCCGAGCTCGCCCAGGCCGCCGAGCTCGCCCAGTCCGCCGAGCTCGCCCAGTCCGCCGAGCTCGCCCATCCGCCGAGCTCGCCCATCCGCCGAGCTCACCCAGCCCTAGGCTGCCGAGCTCACCCAGCCCCAGGCCGCCGAGCTCACCCAGCCCACCCAGCCCAGGCCACCGAGCTCGCCCATTGCCGCCTGCTCGCCCGGCTCGAGGGGCTGCCCCTAGAGGACTGCATTTAGCTGTTTAGAACAGCGGGATTTGGCTATTGGCAGGCCAATCCGGGGGCATTCCAGTAATTTTCAGAGCAATGGAGGTTTGTTATTTGCAGGCCACTCCCAGGAAACTATAAATAGACCCCCTTGGGTGCCTTTGGAGGGGGACTTTTTGGCTTGCTTCCTCCTCCCTTAGCTTCTTCTTGGTAGAGTAGAGAGATCTCCTCCAAGGCACCCTAGCTCGAGCATTGGCTAGGGAGGGGAAGTGCTCAGGTAGCCTTCCGGGTGTGAGGTGGGACCTCCGCGCTAGAGCCGAGGGTCTGTTCCTAGCTTTTTGATCCTTTGGTCTGTGACGTTCTCTTGAGTGTAGTAGGTGTGAGGTCACCCCTCTTTTGGGACCCCGAACTCCACAGAGACCAAGTTTTTGGTTTCAACAAGGACCCCCTGGCACATCTACTGTAACTGAATGAACAGTAAGTCTACTCGCGATTAGTTTGTAGCAGCTTGGATTTTCTATCTGCGCGGGTTGAAGAAGTTAACCAGTTTCTGCTGTGCAGGTTGTGCGGATAACACTGAAGAGCCAAGGATTTGGTTCTAAGGCAGTGTGGACTCTGCGGATTGCAACATGCAGTTTACAGCAGGTCGCTTGCGATCAGGCAGTTTCTCTTCTGCGATTTTTCCCAGTTCAATAAGCTGTCCGCACTGGCGGCTTGTTCAATTCGGCAACATCAGATCGGCGAATAGAGTTTAGCCTTGGAATAACGGGCAGTCCGCACGACAAGGTTGCGGTCTGGCGACCTGTCGGTTTGAGAGGACTCCATAGCGGCTAGCAGTAAAGTCAGACGCTTCTTTCTCAGTCCGCGCGGCTTGTTTTGTCTTGTTTGTTCTTTTCTTGTTGTCCTCGGGTACATCAGCGAACCATGTCTCACCATGTATGTCTTGCTTTGTAAAAAAGATTGCTTTGAAAATACAAGATCCTTGCTCTGTTTTATATTTTTGGTTTATTTGACTCAAGAGGGTTGAGTGTTCCTGTGCCCGCTTTCCGATTTTCCGTGACTATCAAATTTTTTAGTAGTATCAGAGGGAACAGAGGCCTGAGCAGTGTTCAACCGTCAGCTTGCTTTTTGCTTCTGTGAGTATAAGTAAACCTAGGGTAGTGCAACGGAAGCTGAGCAGGTCGCTCTGCGGCTTTGCGGTCAAGTACTTGGAAGTGTGCGGTGTTTGCGGTCTCAACAGGTGGCTCTGCGGCTTGTCAGTTCTCTGCTTCAGCTTTGCCAAGTTCCAATAACCTGTCCGCCGGTCTCAGGCGGGTAGGCGGTCTGTTCATCAGTTCATCAGTAGTACACGAATAACGGAGTGTCCGCACGACCTCGCGGTCTCAGGCGGACTCCGTGTTCTATTAGGCGCTAGCAGCTAGAGTTCGGGCGGTTTCGGTAACTAGGCGGACTCGGCGGTCTCGGTGGTCTGCAGTTTTGTTCTCTCGGCTTGTTTTGGACTTTCTGTTTTGTAGCTTATGTACTGGCAAAATCATGTCTCGCCACGTATACATCGTCTTGTAAAGAAGTTAATGAATAAGATCTGCTTGTTCTTCCATGTGCATGTTGTGTTAAGTGTTACTCCTTGAGATTTCCTCTTGACCAAAGTGTGAACTGGGTAGTGCCGAGAATATTAATTTGGCTTTGGGCTATCTTGCTGACCACTTTGAGAAAATTCAACACCGCCAAGACAGACCACTGAAACTGCAAAGTCGATGGTGACATTGTGTACAATCAAGCAACGATTGATTGTACACAATCAGTTTTAACGTGAAAAAACCTCTCAACTGGGTAAAAAAACACATGATCGGATCTGTGCCGATCAAAATCCACTATTTTCTGCAGGTTACAGCTGGTTTGTGAAGTCGAGGGTGATATGCCACCTCTCATTACAATTATGGGTGAGAGAACACTTTGCACGCAGCGGACAATAGGCCGTCGCGCCGGGAGTTGTTACAAATTGCGCTTCGCGTTGGCGGTCTTCGAATAGCGACTTGCTGACTCTGGATGGAAGACGGAACACTCAGTCTTGTAGTTGCAGGAGCCGCTTTGAACTTGGACGATTTGGCTTCGGCGGGTGGCTTTGACTTTACCCGCTTGTGGCTCGGGTTCAAGCAGTTGATAGGATAACTGCTTGTCATCCTGCAACTAACACCGCCAATCCGCACAAAAGTGCGGATAGCACAGTCGGATTGCAAAGACATGCGGACAACATCCTCAGTCCATGTGGACTTAAGCAATCCAGCCACGCGTCCTGAGCCAAGACTGTATCTAAGGTGACCTGTCGGACTCCGCGCCCATACCGCTCAATATTGCGGTCTCTGCGACTAAGCAACCAAACTAGACTTGTCACAACACCGTGACCAATCCACGCAACCAGCGAACTCCGGTATAAAACTGCGCGAGCAGACCACAACAAACTCGGCGGTTAGCCTCTCCTATCCGCACTAACCGCCTGCCTCAACATGAACCATAGAGCATGCCAGCTCCAAGCGGACTCCGCGGTCTCACCAATCAGACCGCGACAGCTGCGGTTAGCCAGCACTAACCGCCCGGTTACTTGTTAGGGTGCTTGTTGTTCCGGACCCCAAAAATAAGAATAATAGACAAAAACAGGCTATCCGCCAACACCTAGCCGCCAGACCGGCAGCGATTTTTGCGGTCTGTCCAATCAGAAGTCCACTTGCACTTCAATAATTTCAACAACGCAACAAAAATATAATATTATCTTAATACTAAGTGCTTAAAATTTATGGTCAAATAATTAACGAATAATATGGTGATGATGATAATGAATAAAAAAATGCTATTATTCAATTTCTCCAATCATTGTGTATTGGCTTTTAATGACTATTTATACATCATTGATTAACATTATTATATGTCATTATTTTTTTATTAAAGGCTTAATTACCTTAATACATTGTAATTCGCCTAGCAATATCTTGTTCTTACTCCATCTATCTGAATCCACAGATCGATCTCAAATTAGTGAATGGGAGGCCAGTTTATTCCACACGTCCAATTTTTTGACAACTTGAGTATCATTCTGAAAATGGTTGTTCAGAATCTCGTGAGGAGCGAGCAGATACTGTTGGTAGGGCGCCAGAAAGGGGAGATTAATGGAGGCTTCAGTTGTGGGTGGGGATAACGGGACCACCTCCGGGTAAAAAACACTTGGCTTCCACGAGAAGTACCACCGACCCTGCCCAGCTAGTGAGAGCTTGGGCAGCGGGACCATCTCGGGGCAAAAAGGAACTTACTCCCCCCGAGGCACATTCGACCCAACCAGGTAGTGGGAACCTGGCTGAGGAGATCCTCTCAGGGGTGGGGCTTGATCTTCCCGAGGCACATTCGACCCAACCAGCTAGTGGGAGCCTGACTGAGGAGATCCTCTCGGGGGTGGGGCTTACTCTCCCCGAGGCACATTCGACCCAACCAGCTAGTGGGAGCCTGGCTGAGGAGATCCTCTCGGGGGTGGGGCTTACTCTCCCAGAGGCACATTCGACCCAACCAGCTAGTGAGAGCCTGGCTGAGGAGATCCTCTCGGAGGTGGGACTTACTCTCCCCGAGGCACATTCGACCCAACCAGCTAGTGGGAGCCTGACTGAGGAGATCCTCTCGGGGGTGGGGCTTGATCTCCTCGAGGCACATTCGACCGAACCAGCTAGTGGGAGCCTGGTTGAGGAGATCCTCTCGGGGGTGGGACTTACTCTCCCCGAGGCACATTCGACCCAACCAGCTAGTGGGAGCCTGACTGAGGAGATCCTCTCAGGGGTGGGGCTTGATCTCCCCGAGGCACATTTGGCCCAACCAGCTAGTGGGAGCCTGGCTGAGGAGATCCTCTCGGGGGTGGGGCTTGATCTCCCCGAGGCACATTCGACCCAACCAACTAGTGGGAGCCTGGCTGAGGAGATCCTCTCAGGGGTGGGGCTTACTCTCCCCGAGGCACATTCGACCCAACCAGCTAGTGGGAGCCTGGCTGAGGAGATACTCTCAGGGGTGGGACTTACTCTCCCCGAGGCACATTCGACCCAACCAGCTAGTGAGAGCCTGGCTGAGGAGATCCTCTCGGGGGCGGGGCTTGATCTCCCCGAGGCACATTCAACCCAACCAGCTAGTGGGAGCCTGGCTGAGGAGATCCTCTCGGGGGTGGGGCTTGATCTCCCCGAGGCACATTCAACCCAACCAGCTAGTGGGAGCCTGACTGAGGAGATCCTCTCGGGGGTGGGGCTTGATCTCCCCGAGGCACATTCTACCCAACCAGCTAGTGGGAGCCTGGCTGAGGAGATCCTCTCGGGGGTGGGACTTACTCTCCCCGAGGCACATTCGACCTAACCAGCTAGTTGGAGCCTGGCTGAGGAGATCCTCTTGGGGGTGAGAATTACTCTCCCCGAGGCACATTCGACCCAACCAGCTAGTGGGAGCCTGGCTGAGGAGATCCTCTCGGGGGTGGGGCTTGCTCTCCCCGAGGCACATTCGACCCAACCAGCTAGTGGGAGCCTGGATGAGGAGATCCTCTCGGGGGTGGGAAACTAGGTGTGTCACTTGAACTCTACCAACTCCAACATCCTCAAACGGGGAAAAAAGATGGGGTTATATGCCCCCCTGACTCAGCCGGTCGGGGGCTGGACTCAATACAACATAAGAAAAATACAGGACTCCGCCGGGGCGAGGCTTCCTCAGGGGGTCTGGGCCTGGTGGTCGCCATCCGCTTCCTGCTCGACAAACACTTCCATCCTGCTTAGGCTCTCCATGATCTTCTCCATCTCCTCCGCCTTGGCCAATCAAGAGATGGTGTTGACGGCCGTGACATAACACTGCCTTGCCATCCTGGAGTCTCCCTTGACTCTGACCTGGATCCCTCCTGAGCTGAACTTGAGGCATTGGTGGAAGGAAGACGACACGCAACGGAAGGCGTTGATGAGGGGCCTTCCGAAGATGGCGTTGTAGCTGCTTGGAGCGTCAACAATGACGAACCGGCAGTTCCTTGAGACTCCCCCCAATTTAACTTGGAGTCCCACTCCACCTTCAACCTCCTTCCTTTCCCCTGAAAATCCGAACAGGGGTCCGTCTGAGGCCAACACCCTCCTTGACTCTACCTTCATCTCGTCAAACGCCTTCCGGAAAACGACGTTGACGGAGCTCCTGTTGTAAACCAAGATCCGGGAGACGGTGTAGCCCTCGATGGCCGTCTGGATGACCAGCGCATCGCAAAACGGATCCTCATGATCCGACAGGTCCTTCACCGAGAAGGTGATTTTCTCCTCCTGGAGCGGTGTCTGGGAGGTTGAGGCGACGCTCCTTCGATACATGACATGGAGGCTTGCCTTCCGAGTGGCCTCAACCCCCACTCCACCGTGGATCACCGTTATACCGCCTCGGGGTCTGACATAGACCCGGTCCTCACACACATCATCACCCCCTTCTCTGGGTAGAACCTCTTCAACCCGCACTGGCGGCTGTGGCTGGGCAGGGCCTCTCGCCCCCCTTACTTCCAAGAACTCGGGGCAGGTAGCTGTGGCGTGCCCCTCCACCTGGTGGAAGTCACAGTACGGTAGCGCTCCTCCCCTCCTTCGGCGGGCTGGGTGTTCTCTCTTGTTTCCTCTTCTTCCTCCTCCTATCGCCAAGTCTTGCTGCGGCGGAGGTAAGAGCTATCTTGGGGCTTGCCTGTGGAAGTTGAACCTCCCTTGGCCCCCATGGAAGTTCCCCCCATCTTGGACGTAACCTCTTCTCGGACCCAAAACAGGTCCTCCCTGCTGCCTCCAACCTGGTTCTGGGCCCTCCTGAGCTCTCCGCTCCTCTATCCTTCTTCCTTCCTGAGGTCTCGAGCCACCTTGCTCATTTGACTCCATCTCTGTTAGCTTTGCCAACTTCTTGACAAATGTCGGGTTGGCCGTCTCCATGGCTATCTCCTCGGCCGCTCTCTCCATCAGCTCCTCAAAGGAAAGGGGGGCCTTTAAAGTCAGACTCATCTTGAAGAAGCCCTCCTTCAGCCCAACGGTGAAGGCCATCTGGAGAGCATACCCTGGCATCTCCTGGACCTCTAGGATCTCCTCCTGGAACCTGTCAACGTAACAGGCCAGCGACTCCTCGGCCCCTTGCCTTATCAGGAAGATGGACTCAAGACTCCTCTTCCGCTTCTTGGAGGTGGAGAAGCGAAGCTGGAAGCTCCGGCTCAAGTCCTAGAACCCATAAATCGACTTCGGAGGGAGTTGATGAAACCAGTCCCTTGCCTTTTCCGTCAACGTGATCACAAAGAGGCGACACTTGAAGGCATCTGTCACCGGCCTGATGGAGACCGCATCCTCGAACCATTGCAGGTGCTGGACGGGATCATCCTTCCCGGTATAGTAATCCATGTCAGGCTCTCGGAACCCCTCGGGAACGGGAGCTGAGATGATCAGCTCGCTGAAGGGTGACCCCCTAAGGGGTGGTCTCGCCACTTCTACTCACGCGGCCTGCTCGCCTGGGAGGTTGGCACTTGCCGGGCTGGAGAACAACTCCCGGCCGGTGAGGTCTCGCTCGACCCCATCTCCCATTCTCTCCTTCCCTGGCCTTCTTCCTGGTGCATTTCCTTCTCCCCCTGCTGGGGTCATCTCGCCTAGACCCCTGGGAGTCGACTCATCGTGAGGGAGGGAAGCTAGCTCCTGGGGGGTTAGTGTGGAGCTGCCACCCTGAGGAGCAATGCTTCGTAGCATCTTCATGATGTCTTGGATGGAGGCCATGAACTCTTGCCTCCCCACAAAGGGTCCTGGGCTGTGGAGCTCGCCGAGATCATCACTACCTCCTTGACCTCCCGTCATGACACTCTCTCGAGATCTTCTGTGCCGGTCACTCCTCACGCTCACCGCACCAAAGTGTTGACACCAAAAACTTGGTCTCTGTGGAGTTCGGGGTCCCAAAAGAGGGGTGACCTCACACCTACTACACTCAAGAGAACATCACAGACCAAAGGATCAAAAAGCTAGGAACAGACCCTCGACTCTTGCGCGGAGGTCCCACCTCACACCCGGAAGGCTAACTGAGCACTTCCCCTCCCTAGCCAATGCTCGAGCTAGGGTGCCTTGGAGGAGCTCTCTCTACTCTACCAAGAAGAAGCTAAGGGAGGAAGAAGCTAAAAAAGATCCTCTCCAAAGGCACCCAAGGGGGTCTATTTATAGTTTTCCAAATCACATGGACCAAAATGACTGAAATACTCTTACGCTCAATACACCTCGGGCCAATAAAAAACAGCCACGCCGGGGGGTAAAGGGGTAATCCCCCCGAGGGCCAAATGGTAAAACCGCAGGGTCCCCAAGGGTCTAGGGGGCGGAGGGCGAACCCTCCCCGGACTAGCCTCCTGGGGCGAGAAGGCTGGCCGCCCGGTCTCGCCCCGCGGGCTCGCTGTCTAGGGCGAGAGGGCTGGCCTCCCCGTCTCGCCCCGTGAGCTCGCCACCTGGGGCGAGAGGGCTGGCCGCCCAGTCTCGCCCCGCGAGCTCGCCACCTGGGCGAGAGGGCTGGCCGCCCAGTCTCGCCCCGCGAGCTCGCCACCTGGGCGAGAGGGCTGGCCGCCCAATCTCGCCCCGCGGGCTCGCCACCTGGGGCGAGAGGGCTGGCCGCCCCGTCTCGCCTCGTGGGCTCTCCGCCTGGGGCGAGAGGGCTGGCCGCTCCGTCTCGCCCCGCGGGCTCGCCGCCTGGGGCGAGAGGGCTGGCCGCGCCGTCTCGCCCCGCGGGCTCGCCGCCTGGGGCGAGAGGGCTGGCCGCCCCCTCTCGCCCCGCGGGCTCGCCCCGTGGGGCGAGAGGGCTGGCCGCCCAGTCTCGCCCTGCGAGCTCGCCGCCTGGGGCGAGAGGGCTGGCCGCCCCGTCTCGCCCCGCGAGCTCGCCGCCTGGGGCGAGAGGGCCGGCCAGCCCAGTCTCGCCCCGCGAGCTCGCCGCCTGGGGCGAGAGGGCCGGCCAGCCCAGTCTCGCCCCGCGAGCTCGCCGCCTGGGGCGAGAGGGCTGGCCGCCCAGTCTCGCCCCTGCCCAAGGCCAGGGTGCCGGGGGCGGGATCCTGGTCTTCAGACAATCCCGCCATCCCACCTCGCACGTAGCACGCCAGGGGGGGTGCCGACCATCTTTCCGCACCCGCCCTCTAAAGGGCCCGGGGGAAGATGCTGATTTTTCCTCCCCCTACTAGTATGTTTCCAATCCAGAGCCAAAATTGGCCACCGAGAGTGCAAAATCTCCAAAAAGCTTAAAAACGAGCTTGTCACGTTTGGGGCCCACTATTCGCGAATATGAGTTTGTACAACATGTATCTTATGGTAGTCGTTTCTTTCTCATACAGCTATCATTTTTGAAACAAATGATCAAAATTCATTGCATCGATGAAAAATGATCCCCCAAGAATTTGATCTTAGTATAATCAAGTTCAATCGGCTAGAAATTATTGTTTATTTATTTACTATAAAAATAAATTGTCAAAAATTTTCGTTCACGAAATTCACAGACCGTAATCTTTAAATAGACGGGGAGGGAGCGAGGGATGGCCAATCAAAGGGTGAATTTTTGTATATGGGTCACCAACTCAACAACGGCAGCTGGCTTTCAGGACCAATAAAAATATATGATTTTAGGTTGTGTGCATCCCTGGGACGCAATTTTGGTCCCTGGCTTTGTCCGGGACCGGAATAGGAAAATTTGCCGTCAATTGCTGTTAAGGTCGGCCTGCGCCGACATCTTCCCTGTTCCATTCGATTTCGGCCCTGTTTGGTGGATCCGAGCCAGTCGTGCGGATGACACCGCCCGGCCGCGAATTCCGTGTGTTTGGGGGGCCGCAGCCGTGCGGTGGGGATATCGCGCCAAAGGAGGCCTTCATGCCGGCACAGACTGGGGGAACACTACAGGCCGGATGAAGGTCTCCACGTGGAGGGACGTGATTTGGTGTGTTCTTCGTTTATTGTTTAGTATATTAATCCACGTTTCAGGTGGCCGGCCGTCAGCTTTCCGTACAAAACGGAGATGGAAACAGAGAGAAAGCTGAGTTATTATTATTATTATAATTTTGTTTTCTGTTAAATTTGACAGCGAGCCTGCATTTTATTTAATTTCAAGTTGGAAGTTGTATACTAAATTACTAATCGAAGTTTCTAATGGCATCAAAATTTTCTTCTTGGAAGGAATCTTATTGATTCATCCCAGAGCTGAGACAAGAGCATACTTCCCTTTTTCAACTTGTGGCGGTGATGAACAGAAGGGTTAAGTGTTGTTCCTGCCGACGGGATTTATTCCTGAGGCATTTTTTTCTCGTCGTAACACGTACGACAGAATTTTGGAGGATTCAAAATCGTCATCAATCTTTCGGTTTATTGTTTTTCCTCTTTTATAGCCGTATTGTATATTTGAGAAAAGAAAATAAAATACTTTTGTCTGCACAGAAGACGTACTCAATTTCGGGGAATCACTTTATACTTAATGTTTTTTGTTGGTGATGTTTCTTATTGTTTCACGTTTATCGTTCTTTGTAACTGATCTTTTTGTCGTTAGATTATTTTTGAAAAATCTGAATATTATCTGTCTAGTACCGACCTTTCATAACAAAAATGTCATTCTTCTTAACAGAAATAAAGTTAAAAAAACATTTTCTACAAAATTATTTTCTTATAAAATTCCTAAAGCACTATAAGAATATTGGGTTTAGTCTGTCAGAGCAGTTTGACCTAATTGTTGCGGACTAACTCGGTGTCCCGGTCGGGCCAGAATAAACTGAACCGACTTAGCTCTACGGATGGTCGAGCGCGCAAACAACCAATGAAAACAAAGAATTGACACAAGAGGTTTTAACGTGAAAAAACCACTCAAATGGGTAAAAAACCACGTGACCGGGTCTATGACGGTCAAAATCCACTATCCGCTTGCGGTTCCAATATATTTAGAGAATCGAGGACGACAAGCCGCTGCTCGTTATAATTTGGTGGTGATGGAGAATTCCTGACTCGCAACGGGCAACAGGCTACGCCGAGGGAGTGTTGCGTGCTGTTTGGTGGCTGGTGTGCTTGAGTGCTGGTGATAGTCGTCTTCTTCTCTTCTCTGCACACTTGAGGACTTGAGCGTTCATCTGGCTCGTAAGCGGCTTGAAGATGACCCGAGGGAGGAGTTCGACAGAGCTGTTGCCTGAGGAAGAAGAAAACTCTGGGAGCAAAAAGATGTCTAATGAGGAGGCATGAGACTCTTTTTATAGCATCTAGGAGGTGGTTACGCGGTTATCCGCACACCGTAACCACCTACATAAACATCAATTTCATAGTTTAGAGGATTATTTATTTTAATGATGACATGTCCCACACTAACTTGGTGGTTAGCGGGTGGTTACCGGCTGTGGCGGCCGGCGGCGGACGCCGCGACGGGGGCGGCGGCCGGCGGCGATAGTTATTGAAAGGGTGGTCCCCATGATCCTCCTATTGTGAAGCAGATCATGGGAAGTGGGTTGACCGGTCAAACCCATGATCTCCATAATAGGACAATTCATGGGGGAAGAGTGGTTAAATGCACCCCCAAAACTTTAACTGGAGCTTCATCCCATCACTGATAAAAAGTCTAACATTGTGAATAAAGATCTTTTGGCGCGATCTATCTACAAAAAGATGACTAGAAGCTAAATCGAATGTCAATCCAATTTCAGCTACCGGCACCACGTCTAGGGGTAACAAAGTGAGATTTAGGGCACTTGTAGCGATTTCGACCTATGCTAAGGGAGCTGGGGGTTTTTAGAGGGTAACTTTTTGCTTCAGAGGGGATTTGGTACCTTTTCTGCTGGCAGCTAAGTCAAATGTCGATCTGCTTTCAAGCACCAGCATTGCACTTAGGGGCTCTTTTGAGTGCAGATTTTTGCTTCAACGAGATTTAGGTTCCCCGTGTGCGGGTTGAAAAGAGGAATTCAGCGGAATTTTGGTTTCACACACGCGGGCTGAAAAAATAGAAGCGAAATTTTAATGTAGCTAATACTATTTAGTATTAGCTATAAAGGCTAAAAGTGTGGTTAATGCTTAGCATTAGCCACGAATTATGATTTTCCCTTGATGATATTTTAATATTAGCCATGAATTTTTATCATTGACTAAATGTAATTATCAGTCAAGAAATCTATAGTCATGGCTAATACAATAGCATTAATCACGATGTCTATGGCTAATAATTAAAAGCATAGCTAATACCTTGTTTTCTTGTAGTGAAGGGGAGCCTTGGCCCACCTGTTGAGGTGTTGTCGTTTAACCTTAAGGTCACGTGTTCGAGTCCTGAACGTAGCCTCTTGCAAAAATATTTGATAAGATTTCCCTACATTTCACTCCTTTGATAAGATTCTTTTCCGAACTCTCGCAGTACAAAGATGATTTGTTCACAGGGCTACCCTTTATTTTCTTTTACAATCCTACTTCAAGGTAGAATTTGTTATTACACGTGGAACAATTCAATCACTAATTACTATTCTTAAGTTGACTCTATTTGATAGCATCATAAATTATAATTACAAAAAATATTTATTGGATAATAATAAAGTTAAAATTATTTGAAAAAAAGGTAATAATTTTTTATAGCATAAATATGTAATTAAAAAACTCACAAACTTTGCATAATTACATTACCTATCTTTCTTTCTTTGATAGCCAAGTGAACAAAGCATTTACACGCAGTGAAGGTCTGAGAAATTGTCTCATCATAAGGGTGAAATATATGTAAATTTTATCCTATATTTTTGCAAGTGACTGTTTTTGGGACTCAAAACCCGTGACCTCAAAGTCACACGGAGAAGGACCTCCTATCAATGCTTCAAAAATATCTCAACCTCTCCTCTAAGGCTCCGTTTGGCAGGGTGGTAGCGGTCATGAACATGGGGGCTAAATTGTCATTCGTTAATGCCCACCTAAGAAATTTCATCCACTTTTACGTTCAAACCGATGATGTTTGTTAGGTGATCCTTAACGAATGACGGTTTAACCCACGCGTTTACAACTACCACCACCGTTTCAAACGGAGCCTAAATTTACATAAGCTTAGAGGGAGATTTTGGTCATTTCTTATAAATAAATAAATATACTTACACAGTTACACCCCTATAAATATGCCATTTGATTTGCAAACTTTCATCCTTCAAATCCTCTCCAGTTCAACAAAAGTCTCTCCTTTGTGCTCACAATTCTTGCTTTTTTTTCCTCTAAGCGCCGAATCATGGTGGCAGGCTCCCTCACACGCGAGCATATCTCCACCGTCGCCGTTGACAGAGTATGGAAAGCAGGTGTTCTCGACTCCCACAATCTGATTCCCAAGCTGCTGCCGGACTTCATCGCCAGCGGCGAGATCGTCGAAGGCGACGGCGGAGTCGGCACTGTCAAAAAACTGACCTTCTCCGACGGTAAGTCTCACCGGCCTCGCCATCATTTCATAAATCCACCAAGTTCGCCCCTTTGATTGTTGTTTTTCATGGCAGCCGTGAAGGAATTCAGGTTTGTAAAAGACAGAGTTGAAGTGATCGACCATGAGAAGTTCATAGTGAAGCAAGCTGTGATTGAAGGAGGGATGATTGGGAAGAGGCTGAGGTCATACTCCTACGAGATGAAGTTTGAAGTGGGGAGCAACGGAGGGACCGTCGGAAAGATCAGACTGGAGTACGACACTCAGGATGATACTCTGCTCGCCGCCGAGGAAGAAGAACAGATGTTGGAGGGATTGTTTATAATGATCAAAGCCATTGAAGGATATCTGCTTGCGAATCCCACTGCTTATGCTTAATTAATCTCATGTGTTTGAATCTTAATTGTTGCTTTGAGAAGGGGAGAGGATGAGAGGTGTCTGTGTGAATCTCCAGAGGAGATGGAAATGTGTTTCTGGGCTTTTGTTGCTGATGAATGGAATACAAGTTTCTGTTCCTGTTCTACTTGTTAAATATATTATAATATGAATGGAATGCAAGTGTCCACACCGACTCAGAACGAATTATTAGGTTCCTGTCGTTCAAAGATTAGGCTCTACGCTGATATACTATATAATCTCTATTTCAAATTTGATAGAGTTATCTCAACTATCCTGGGCTCTCCTTTCCGTCCGCTCCCGATTTCCCGATCCCGCTGTCGTTAGCGATTCTTCTTCTCCGATGTTTGTGGATCGAAGAGGACTACTGTTGCTCTCCGTTTGTTCGCGATTCCGCCGCCAATGCTTCTTAAATCAGCGATTTCGCCGAGGCTACAAGGATCGGGTTGTCATCTTCGTCGATTTCGAAGAAGCCCCCTTAGATCTACGGGTTTCTCTGCTTCGCCCTGTGCTGATCTGAAAGTATCGGGGTTCTCTGGTTTGTTTTCCATCGCGAGTTTTTGCCAGTGCTTCCGCGATTCGCTATTTCGCTGGCGCTCCGGTGTTCGATTTCGCCGGCGCTCCTCCCGTCACCGTTCGTGAAACAGGAAGCTCGTCGCTAAAGGAGGAGGAGGACCCTATAGATCTGGTTTCTTTCTCGCCGGTGGTTGCTGTTCGGGAACAGTGTTGCTTGCCTGCAGATCTAAGTTTTTGTATCTAGATTTCTGTGATCTTTCTTGTCGCGGATCTCACTGGTTCTTGCCATTGCAGTTTCGTTCCATTCCGGGCTGAAATCGTTGCCACTCAGATCTGATTTCTGGATCTCGTTGGTCCTTCTCCCTTTTCTTTCTCTGCTCAGTGGTTTGCAAGCCGTTACTTCCATTCTCCCTTTTTTCTCTGACAGCAATTGTTTTGTTTTGTACGAGGACAGTGGTTTTCTTTGCTGGGAGGAAGGTGAAGCCGCAGGAATTTCCCCAAATCTTGTTCTTTGGGTGCTTCCGCCAGCAACAATTTGAGTGTAGGACAAAAATTTGAGTCTTCTTCCAGCATTTCCAGCCGAACATCTCTGAATTTGTTTGTCACCGCTTGCTGTTTTGGTTTCCTTCTACTTGTTCAAGATCTGAAGATCTGAATTTGATTAGTGCCAAATAGCTTGGATCTAGCCTTCAGCGAGTGCTTTTAGCCGGAGAGAAGGAGCAAACGTATTTCTGGATTGGATCTAAAGACATTGGGTTATCTCCACGCGGATGAGGTGACTTCTTACTAGTTTTTCTATTCAAGGTAAGTTGAGATGTCGAGGTGTAACTCACTTGATATCATGGAGCTTCAGTCGTTCGCTCCCACTAATTTCCATGTTTGGAAACTGCACATTCAAGTAGGGATGAAAGAATGTGATATATTCTACACAATTCTGAGCGATTTCGCCACTACCCGAGAGGATGTGGACGAATATCAGTGGAGCAAGAACGATGTTTTCTGCAGGGACTACCTCCTAAGTTTCCTAAATCCTCGTCTCTCCATGGTCTACAATGATTTTAAGATTGCAAAGGAGAATTGAGATCACTTGAATGGGCATTTCTAAGAGGAGGGTTTGGTGAAAACTCTCCTTAGTGAGAGATTTTTTAACTCTAAATTTGATACAAACTCTTCAATCACCTCCCAAATTATTGAACTAGAAAATCTGCATCTCTAGTTGGTAGTCGAACATTCCGAGATAACAGATAATTTCTTTGAGGGTCTTATTATGTTCAAGTTGCCTCCTGAGTGGATCTTTTTAAGGCAAAAATGCTAAAGCTGAAGGAGATCACACTGGATGAACTCAAAAGGTTCATCCACTTAGAGGATCAAACTGTTTTTAACCTCATGGTCGACAACCCCGAACCCAAGCCCTTCGTAGCTAAGCTCGGGAGTAGTCACCACAGTGCGTCCTTTGATTGGTGGCTGGATAGTGGAGCTACCTGTCATGTAACGAATGACAAAGGACTTTTGACTGAGGTCGGGGTAATCCAGGAAAAGGTAGAGAACTGCAATGGATGAGAGACCGAGGTGACTCATGCTGGGACAGCCGAGCTGGCCCTCTCATCAAGTAAAATTTTATTTTTAAACCATGGTAAAGTAGTTCCTACATTAACTAAAAATCTAATTTTTATGAGTCTATTAGATAAGGCTGAGATGTCTTTCACAACTCAAAACGGTAGAATGACCTTAACGGTAAATTCACATTATTTTGGGTGTGCGTACCTGATCAACGGAATGTATAGACTTAGCTTAAATAATGATAACATTAACCAAATAAGTTCGAACCTTATTGATCCTAAGTTTTTACATAATAGACTTGGACATGTGAACTATAAAAAAAATGTTAGATCTAACGAAAAGTCATAACATCATCTTAGATCTGTCTTTTCGATTTGACAAGTGTGAGGTGTGTGCTCAAACCAAAATAACTAAAAAGTCTTTCAAATCGGTTTCTAGAAGCACAAAACTACTTGAATTAATACATTCAAACCTCTGTGATTTTCGTAGCCACGTCACTAGAGGGGGAAGGAAGTATCTAAATACTTTTATAGACGATTTTTCTAGATATTGTCATGTGTATCTGTTAAAATCGAAAAGACGAAGCTTTTGAGACATTCAAGATGTATTGTTGAAGCCAAATTTGACCTCAACTGAAGTTCGAAGAAAAAGGGGTGCAGCCAAAACCTACTTCTCTCAAGTCTCACCCCTCGGCTGGATTCTAAGGACCTAGGACTGACCCAAAAGCCTCAGCAGGGAGGTCCCACCTCACACCCGGAAGATCTCTGAGAGCTTCCCCTCCAAAGCCAAAGCTGGGCTAGGAGCTCCTCAGAAAGCACTAGAATTCCGGAGACAATGATCGCTTGCTTTCTAAGGAGCCCTTATGGGTCTATTTATAGCATTTTGCTGTCCTGAATTTACTGAAAAACCCTTAGTTGGTCTGCCAATAGCCAAATCCCGCTGTTTTCCTGAGGGTACTGAAGTAATTTCTCCTGAGGGCAATAAAGACATTCTTCCAAAGGCCCTGGGCCCCATTCGGCGGGAGCTAGTGCCGAGACCTTTCGGCCCAGGGCATGACGCGAACGTTCTCGCCGCTTAGGCGAGAACTCTTTGAGAAAGGAGCTTGGTTTGGGCGGGAGTGCTTCCGCGCGGCTTGCGCTTGGCGTTCTCGGCCCACGATTTCTCCCTTATAACATTCGGCGAGAGCGCTTCCGCCTTCTGTGGGCGAGATCCTCCTTAGGGCGGGACCACTTCGGCTAACCCTCCTGTGACCATTGTGCCTCTTGGTCTGGCTCAGCGAATATGAGGTTGTACACAATCCCCGCTCTTTTTGAGCCAGCACCGCGCTCGAAAAGACATGTCCAACCCCAAAAATATTCGCTGAGCACGTGTCAACATCAGAGAATCTTTTGGTGGGTCCGTACGGTGTCTATAAATATGAGTGCCGATAGACGGTCATGACACTTTCCTCGAGCCGTCATTCTCCTTCTAAGCTCTCGCCCTCTCTCGCGATGCCTTCGAAGCGTGCCGATAAACCTCTTCCGCAGGATCTGCAGGACCGCATCAACGCGGCGCAGGCGCGAGCTAGGGCTAACAGTGCCCTTGTCGCCCCATGGCTAGCGAGACAGCCGCCAGATGCTGAGCCTTCTTTGCCTAAGAAGAAGAAGAAGAAGAAAGCGAAGGTGGTTCAGCGGGACCTATCCCGCGAGAACAGGAGCCCGCCCACCCCGACCCCTAGTTGCGCGGACGGCGCCTCGCCGCGGAAGGTAGGCTTGATATACCCATTAACATCTAGTTGCTCAATTGTCTAACCTGATACCACTTGCAGGAGACGGTTCCTGACGCTGCCGCGTCCCCGCGAGAACGTTCGAATCCGCCCTCTAGCCATCACGACGATCAACCACGGGTTCCTGAGGCTCCTCCTCCGCCAGACCCGAACACCGCCGGTAAAGATTCCCTTCTTGGCTTCGCCTGGTATTTTCCAAATGCTGACTTGATTTCTCGCAGCGTTGGTTTCTGTACCTTCGGATCTCGCCACCCAGGATGGTGGGGCGAGAACTATCGATCAGCCTGCCCGTGCGGTTGACTCCTCCCTATCGGCGAGAGGAAAAAGTGCCGAGATCCCCGTGCCGCCGCTAGACGTCAGTCCTTCAGCGGCTGAGGAGACCCGCTCCCCCGCTCTCGATCAGGCCGGGATCACCCTCCGCAAAGTTTACCCCCCCGGCAAAGGAAAGCCAATCCACCTCCTCTTTGGAGCTGAGGGGGGGGGGGCTGGGCCTTCTCGCCTGCCGTCGACCGGGGGGCCTCGTCACTCCGAAGGTATACGGCCGTTTTATCGCTGCTACCCTTTAGTTTCCGCTAAAATGGGGCTTCTTTCGATAGGGGACAAGGACTCGCGGCCTGGCGCTGAGGTAGAGGAAGAAGAAGAAGAAGAAGAAGAAGAAGAAGAAAGAGAAGGAGAGGATGGCGAGAGCTCTCCCTTCCCTTCATCTGATGAGATGGAGGAGATCCTGACCGGTGCCGGGAGCGCAAAAAGACGAGGGAAGAAGGTTGCCGCCATTCTGTCGAAACTCATCCGGCGAGAACGGGCCCGCGACCTTGCGGCCCGAGAGTTCCGCCAGTCAGTGGAGAAGAGGCTGGAATCCTTAGAGCGAGACTTCCTTCTAGGCGAGATGGACCGGCCCGGAGGAGCTACCGCGGGATCTTCACCTGAGAGATGCATCGAGAGGATCCGGGATCTGTCTCGCCGGGTTGACCTGGGCTGCAGCATTCTGTCATCCTACTTCAACCCGCAGGCGCCCCCCCGGACCAAGTTGCGGGACCGAGGCAAATGGCGTTGGGAACCGTACTGAAGCGCGAGACGTCCCCTCCTCTTCCTCTGGCCTTCCCTTATCTAATGTACCCTTACTTTTTCGCTTGTAGTTGTGACTGTTGTTCCCGATCTTTATTCGCTTATTGTATTATTATTATTTTTTATCGCGTTCCCGCTCAGCGAGAGCGATGACTCTGTCTTTAATATTCTTGCATTCGTATGAGTTATCTTCCCAGCTCTTTGGGGTGGCGAGAGCCATCTTGCTTCCGCCTACTTTTCCTGCCGTCTGACACTTCGCAATGTTAGCGCCAGCTGTTTAATCGGTCGCTGTCAGATTCGGGCGGGAAAAACGAAGCGCCGTTGACCTAGGACGCGGCGGCTGTACCCTCGCCGCCTTCCTGAAAACTACCATCATTACCACGATTTTCTATAAATAGGAGGCTCACCTACCACATTCATTCCTCTGACTCCCGTCTCTCTCCTCTTTGCTGTTGCTCTCGCGGTCTTCGCGAAGCTCTCGCCCTTTTCTGTCTTCCACTTCCGTTCTCGCCCCATTCTCGCTTTCGCCTTTCCCCCGTAGATCTCGCCTTCGATCCCTATTGCGATGCCGGGTGGTGGTGAAGGAAGATCCAACTGCGCGGAAGCCTTCCAAAAGCATCTCTTTCCCTCCTGCACCCTCACTCTGGAGGAGTTCAATCTGACCAAGGCCCAGCACGTTCCCGCTGGCTTCGTCGCGCGGTCCCCGGGCAGTCATGACAAGGTCAACACTGCGGGGGAGGGGGAGCTCGCCATCCCCATAGAACACTTCGAGGTGGGCTTCCGCCTTCCGCTGTGGCCTGAGATGCGACATGCTCTCCGGTACTACGGGGTGGTTCCCGCGCAGCTGAATCCTAATTCAGTTGCCATTCTCGTGGCATTCATATGCTATATGCGCTCCGAGAGGATCGAGTTCAGCCTGCCGATCTTCCGCAAGCTGTTTACCTTCCGCGCAAAAGGAGGCGTGGTGTTCTTCTCCGGGCAGCTTCTGAAGACGATCGGTCTCGCCAACAAGCATCATCATTGGGGCGAGAAGTTCATCTACGTCTCCGGTGACTTCGGGAAAGTACCCTTGGCCCCCATCCAATATGAAGATGCCGCCTACAAGCCTCCGTCCTTGGGCTCCCGCGAGAGCGCCCTCCTTGAGTTCTTCGGAACCAAGGACTTCGACGTCCTCCACCTCCGGCGAGACGTCGATTCTCTTTCCCCCGTGCTTCCGGGAGAAGGTAGGGTCTCGCCTTCATTTGTCTTTTTCTTGCCTTTTCCGAGATTAGAACTTATCAATGTTGTTTTTTGCAGGAGAGCGCGAAATCCCTCTCCGCCAGCCTTTTGACGAGGCTCGCGCCGGAGGGAGTCAGCCTCCGAAGGACCCGCTGGCTCTTGCGAAAGCCGCCGCGCAAGCCTGCCGAAAGGAGCCGGGCCTCCCACCCTCGAGCGGTGTTGTGAAGCGAAAACCGGTTGCTTCCGCACCTCAGGCAATCAAGAGGCCCAAGACTATGGATACCGAGAAGGGCAAGGCTGCGGTTGTCCAGCCCGTCCAACCTCTCCCCCCCGGCCGCTCCTTCGAGGAGGTCTTGGAGGCAGCGAGCAGGGTTGCGGCCACCAGTGGCGGCTCGGGGACTCCCGCCGAGAACCCTCGGACCCCTGGCGCCGCCGAGAGCGAGGGTGTCGCCGCCGGGACCTCCGGCCAACCTCCGTCTGAAGAGGTGCCGCGGGGTCATCGTAACTATGGCCTCGGCGTGAGGTACCTGGACGCGGAGAACAAGCCGCTGCTGCAATGGGACCCTGACGCCAACAAGGTCACGGTCTCGTCCCTCTTGCCGAGCTGGGCAGAGCGAGACGAGGTCACCGGCGAAGCTTTCGCCTTAGGGTACGGCCTCTACAGCCGGGAGGATGCTAGCATCTTCGACAGGACGTCGACCCGGATGTTGGCATATGACTCCACTCGCGCTTTAATGCGTGGGTTGGAGCTCACACACATGTGCGCCCGGCGGAGCATTACGATAGACCGTAACTTTCAAGATATGTTGAAGGCCAGGGAGGATGCGGTGGCCCGGGCGGCCTCTCTGGCCAAGGAGCTGGCCGAGACCCAGCAACTACTATCCTCGCGCCAAGCGGAAGGGGTAAGCGAGACTTTTCATAATCAGTTGTTCTCGCAATCCTAACCTTTTTCTTATGCTAACCTCCCGCTGTTCAGGATTCCGCTCAAGCCGCGCTTCGTGAGGAGCTGTCTCAGGCCCGCTATGACAACATTCTCCTGCGAGAACAGATCGCGCGCCTCGAGGCGAGTGCACCCCCTCCGCTGGACGAGAGATTGAAGAGCCAGTATTATTCGGCTTATGACATCGACAAGCTCCTTCAGGGGAACGCGCAAGCCACCGTAAGGCTGACGCTGGAGACGCTGCGCGACATCAACTGTTGGGACGAAAAGGGCAGAGACATTACCGCTCCACAACTTGTCCCATGGCTCTTCGAGCCCATCCCCAAGCCCCCTGGCGCCCCCACTACCCCTCCCTCGGATGTCCCAAAGTCTCCCGCAGCTGATGGCGAGACCTCCGGGGGGAGCTCCGGCGGAAGCTCCAGCGGAAGCTCCAGCGAGACTTCAGAAGGATACAGCTTGTCCCCTTGAGTGTATTCTTTTTGCTTTTGTTTTTCATTTCTATGTAAAGCGCGAGACGCTATCATTTTGTACCCGTATATAGTATTTGTTAATGCAAATGTTTTTTCTTGCGAACATTCTGTTATTTGCGAATGTGCTTGATGTGATTGTCGTAGTTGGATGTTTTCGGCGTAGGCTTCCGCCAAGGCCATTGGCCTTAGGAAATTCGTAGCGATGAATCAGCAAGAACCCGCGGTAACCGGCCAGCCGGAAGCGTGACTCTCGAATCCTTAGGACGGGACCGTCCCCTCTAGACTGCGCGAGTCCCTACTCGCCCATCGTATAACGATCTCGCCTATTTGTTCAAGAAATCTGAGGAACTTTTTCGGCGAAAGCCTCCCCACCTTGGGATCCCCTTTGATGAGGATTCTCCTGCCGCGATCTATCTCTGCCGAGACCTGTTCATGCCGAGATATATCTCCGCCGAGACTTGTTCCTGCCGAGGTGTATCTCTGCCGAGACCTGTTCCTGCCGAGATGTATCTCTGCCGAGACCTGTTCCTGCCGAGATGTTTCTCTGCCGAAATCTATCTCTTCATTTTCACTTTTCATTTGGCATTCCCAACGTGCTTCCTGCCTTACATTATCCAAGCCAACCGGACCAAACCTTTCCCCCACAGGCGAGCCTTCGGACCTGCCAGCTAGATGAGAGCCTGCGCAGCGGGTCTACCTGGGGCCGAGCCGGGCTCGGGGTGCCGATGACGATTCCACAAACCTAACCTAACCTATCCTAACCTATCACCCACAAACCAAAACTTATCCCCCACAGGCGAGCCTACGGACCTGCCAGCTAGATGAGAGCCTGCGCAGCGGGTCTACCTGGGGCCGAGCCGAGCTCGGGGTGCCGATGAAGATTTCAAACCAAACCAACCTATCCCCCACAGGCGAGCCTTCGGACCTGCCAGCTAGATGAGAGCCTGCGCAGCGGGTCTACCTGGGGCCGAGCCGAGCTCGGGGTGCCGATGAAGATTTCAAACCAAACCAACCTATCCCCCACAGGCGAGCCTTCGGACCTGCCAGCTAGATGAGAGCCTGCGCAGCGGGTCTACCTGGGGCCGAGCCGAGCTCGGGGTGCCGATGAAGATTTCAAACCAAACCAACCTATCCCCCACAGGCGAGCCTTCGGACCTGTCAGCTAGATGAGAGCCTGCGCAGCGGGTCTACCTGGGGCCGAGCCGAGCTCGGGGTGCCGATGACGATCTCAAACCAAAACCTATCCCCCACAGGCGAGCCTTCGGACCTGCCAGCTAGATGAGAGCCTGCGCAGCGGGTCTACCTGGGGCCGAGCCGAGCTCGGGGTGCCGATGAAGATTTCAAACCAAACCAACCTATCCCCCACAGGCGAGCCTTCGGACCTGCCAGCTAGATGAGAGCCTGCGCAGCGGGTCTACCTGGGGCCGAGCCGAGCTCGGGGTGCCGATGAAGATTTCAAACCAAACCAACCTATCCCCCACAGGCGAGCCTTCGGACCTGCCAGCTAGATGAGAGCCTGCGCAGCGGGTCTACCTGGGGCCGAGCCGAGCTCGGGGTGCCGATGAAGATCTCAAACCAACCAAACCTAACCCCCACAGGCGAGCCTTCGGACCTGCCAGCTAGATGAGAGCCTGCGCAGCGGGTCTACCTGGGGCCGAGCCGAGCTCGGGGTATCACAAAACATTCAACTATATTATGCCATGAAAAATTCGGCACTAGCTAAGGGAGAATCAATTGGTATAATAGAACAAGTTTAATCTCAAGATACATGGTTACATCCTTCCCCCCTCAGGGGTAGAAGCGTTTCAGATCATCACCACTCCAAGTGTGGCTTAGGGCTCTTCCCTCCACGTCCTGGAGGTAGTATCCCCCTGTTCTGAGGACTTCCTTCACTATGTATGGACCTTCCCAGTTTGGGTGGAGCTTACCCACGGGAGCCGATCTTCCTGCCGCGTCGACCTTTCTCAGCACCAGATCCCCTTCTGCGAACTGCTTGACCCTGACGTGCTTGTCAAAATGCTTGGCCATCCGTCGCTTGACTTCTTCTTGCCTGATAGCCGCCACGTCTCGCAGTTCCTCCATCATATCTAACGAGAGGCGCTGCCCCTCTTCGTTTTCCACCCTCCAAGCCTCGTCACCTTCGCCCGCGGCTGTGACTCGCGGGGACCGGACCTCAAACTCCACCGGTAGGACGGCTTCACACCCAAGAGAGAGCTTGAAGGGGGTCTCACCAGTGGCCGTGTTCGGAGTCGTTCGTAGTGCCCACAGGACCGATGGGAGCTGTTCCACCCAATTTCCCTTCAAGTTTTCCACCTTCTTCTTTAGTAGATTTACAATGATTTTGTTTGCTGCTTCCACTTGGCCGTTACTTCGAGGGTGATGGACGGAGGCAAACCGGAGATCTATTCCTAGTTGAGCGCAGAAGCTGATGAACTCCTCGCTGGCAAACTGGGGGCCGTTATCGGTCACTATTGCTTGGGGCAACCCATGTCTACAAATGATCTCTCCCTAGATGAAGTTCCTTATAACCTGCGAGGTGACCTTGGCTAAGGCTTTAACCTCTAGCCACTTCGAGAAGTAATCAATCATGACCAAGAGGAACCTCCTCTGTCCACTAGCCGGAGGAAAGGGCCCAACCAAGTCCATTCCCCAGATAGCAAATGGCCATGGCGCCGTGATACTCCAGAGTCTTTGAGCTGCCAAGAGTTGAAGGGGGGCGTAGAGTTGACATTTTTGACACCTCCTTGCAAACTCCATGGCATCCTTCCTTAGGGTGGGCCAGAAGTACCCCTGTCTGACCACCCTGGCCTCCAGTGTCCTTCCTCCAGAGTGACTGCCGCACTCGCCCGAATGCACCTCCCTTAAAATCTTCGGGATTTCTTCTTCGGTCGCACATCTGGCTAGGAGCCCTGACAACATCTTGCGATGCAGACCCCCCTCTATCATCAAGTAGTGAGCCGCCTTGCGCTTAAAGCTTCTCCCCATCTTGATCCCCTCAGGCAGTTCTCCGGTGGTTAGGAAGGCCACAAATGGATCCACCCACGAGGGCTGTCGATCCACCATCATCAATTCTCCCTCATCTATAGCCGGTCGGAATAGCTCTGTCAAGGTCCCTCCTACCTGCGGTCCGAACTTGGCCAGTCGATCGGCGGTTACACTTTCTTCCCTTGGAATATGTTGAATTGAGAAAGACCGGAATCCTCCGATGATCACCCTTACCTTGGAGAGGTATCTGATGAGGGTTGGCTCCCGAGTTTCAAACTCTCCCCGGATTTGCGATGTCACTACCTTTGAATCAGTGAAAACTTCTACCTCCTGAATCCCCAGTTCCTTTGCCAGGCGAAGGCCAGCAATGACGGCTTCGTACTCCGCTTGATTGTTGGTCACTGGGAAATGTAAAATGACTGCTTGCTCTATAGTTACCCCCTGGGGACTTGTCAACACCACCCCTGCCCCTAGGGAGTGCCTTCCTGAGGCCCCATCAACCGTTAACCTCCATGCTTCTCGCGGTTGCTGCTCTTCCCCCTCGACCTCAACAACGTAGTCTGCTAGAAAATCCGCCACTGCCTGCGCCTTGATGGAGAGCCTTGGTACAAAGGAGATGTCGAATTCGCTTAGCTCAATGGACCACTTAGCCAGCCTTCCCGAGTGCTCCACTCCATCGAAGATCTTGCGAAGAGGGTGGTCGGTCACCACCCTAATTGAGTGCGCTTGAAAGTACGGACGGAGCTTTCTGGCCGAGATGACCAAGGCATAAGCAAGCTTTTCCAGGATAGGGTAGCGAAGCTCTGCTTTTTTCAATATCCGGCTGACGTAATAGATGGGAAGCTGCTTCTTTCCTTCTTCTCTTACTAGGACGGAGCTTACCGCCTCCGCCCCTACTACGAGATATAAGGTCAAATCCTCCCCCTCTTTTGGGCTCTGAAGGAGGGGAGCCTGAGAGAGTTGTCTTTTCAGCCCCTGGAAAGCTTCTTCGCATTCGGCCGTCCATTCGAACCTTTGATTCCCCCGCAGCACTTTAAAGAATGACGAACATTTGTCTCCTGCCCGGGAGAGGAACCTGCTTAGCCCAGCCAGCTTGCCTGTCAAGCGCTGGACCTCCTTGACGTCGCGAGGTGACTCCAAATCCAGGATGGCCTTGACTTTGTCCGGGTTGGGCTCCACTCCTTCCGGAGTCAGGAGATGCCCGAGGAACTTCCCGCGGCTTGCCCCGAAGACACACTTCAAGAGATTCAGCCTCATTTTAAACCTTCTCAGGGTGGCGAATGTTTCCTCGAGGTCTTGCAGGTGCGAGACTATGCATTTGCTTTTGATCATTAGGTCGTCGACGTAGACCTCCAAGTTCCTCCCCCTCTGATCCCGGAAGACCCTATCCATCATGCGTTGATAGGTAGCTCCTGCATTCTTTAACCCAAAGGGCATCATCTTGTAACTGAAGCACCCCTCCCTTGTGATGAAGGACACATCCTTGGTGTCAGGAGGATGCATCCGGATTTGGTGATAACCTGAAAAAGCATCTAAAAAACTCATAACAGAAAAACCGACGGCTGAATCAACCAGCGCGTCGATCCGAGGCAGGGGATAGCAATCCTTAGGGCATGATTTATTCAACAAAGAAAAGTCTACACACATCCTCCATTTACCACATCCCTTTTTCACCATTACCACATTGGAGATCCAGCCTGGATACTGGATCTCTGAGATGAAGCCCGCCTCCAAGAGCCTCTTGACCTCCTCGCGAATGGGCTCCTCCAGCTTGGTGGCGATGGCTCTCATCTTCTGACGGATGGGACGGGCGCGGGGATCCAGGTTCAGGCGATGGCAGGCTACGTCGGCGTCGATGCCTGGCATGTCCGCCGCGCTCCAAGCGAAGACGTCAACGTTGCTTTGAATGCAGGCCCGCACCTGCTCCCGGGTCTCAAGACTCAACCCCCCGCTGATCCGCACCCTTTGCACCTCTCCTGCTTTGGTGAAGACCTCCATCTCCACTACTTCTTCAGCCGGTTCCAGCCGCGACTGCTCTCAACCAGTCCTTGCCTCTTCCTCCAGCTCCAGCTCTCCCCTTTCCTCCTCAATCTCCATCGCTTCTATCCCCCTCTGCTGCTGCTGCTCGGCTCCCACGCCTCCTGGGACCTCTCCCACGACTTCTCCCGCCGCCTGCTCTCCTACTTCCACTGCCCTTTCCGGGCTCTCCTGCCCATCGCTCCTCCGTATCACCTGCACATCCCCTCGCATCTTCTCTATCTCTTCCTCTCCAGCTTCCTCCCTTACCTCCTCATGGACCATCTCCTCTTCCTCCCCCACCTCTTCTAGGGCCGCCATCTCAATTTCCAACTCTTCCGCCTCTGCCATCCACGAAATAGTGTTGACTGCCGTAACGTAACATTGTCTTGCCACCTTCGGGTCCCCTCTAACCCTGACCTGCACCCCCCCATTGTTGAACTTGAGGCATTGATGGAACGAGGAGGGGACGCAGCGAAAGGCGCTGATGAGGGGACGCCCAAAGATGGCGTTGTAGCTGCTCGGGGCGTCCACGATCACGAACCTGCAGTTCCGCGATACGCCCCCCAACCTTACGTGTAACCCTACTCCTCCTTCTACCTCCTTCCTCTCGCCGGAGAACCCGAACAGAGGTCCGTCCGATGCCAAGACCCTCTTCCCTTCAACCCTCATCTCATCAAAAGCTTTCTTGAAGATGACATTAACCGAGCTCCCGTTATCTACCAGTATCCTAGAAACGGTATAGTTCTCCACTGCCGTCTGGATCACCAGGGCGTCGCAGAATGGGTCTTCATAGTCTGGCATGTCCGCTGATGAAAAAGTAATCTTTTCTTCCGGTGGGGGAACCTGGGAGGTGGATGCCACCCCCCTCCGATACATGGTTTGCAGGCTCCCCTTGCGGGTTGCCTCAATCCCCACTCCTCCATGAATCACCCCGATTCCTCCCCGGGTCCCTACGTCCACCCGGTCTTCACACCTGTCCTCCGCTTCGCCCTGCTGTACCTCCACTATCCTCATCGGTGGATCTTGCCTCCCTGCTCCTCTGGCCCCCCTCAACTCTAAGAACTCCGGGCAGGTGGCCGTTGCGTGCCCCTCCTCCTGGTGGAAGTCACAAAAGAGCAACGCCTCCCCGCCCCTTCTCCCGTCTCCCCTTCCTCTTCTTCCTCCTCGAGCTCCTCTGGCTGCTCCTCTCCCTCTTCCTACTTCCATTGCCTCCTGCGGTGGTGGGGGACGATCCCTCGGCTCCTGCCTCCATGCCGGTCGATCGAACCTCCGGGGCTCCCGTAGGTTATCTCTTCCCCGATAGCCTTCTCCTGGACCTTGGGGGCGACCCTCCTGGGGCCTCCAACCCAACCGGTTGACTGGCTCCCGGGCCCCCCACCCCTGCTGCTGCCCAAACCTTCGGGGCTCCTCCCTTCTCCTATCTTCTCTCTGCTCCCTCTGCTCTCTTGATTCCTTCTGTCTTCCTGCCGCTGGTTCCTTCCCGTCCTCTTCTGCTAGCTTGGCCAACTTCCTGGCGAACGCTGGGTTTGCTCTCTCGAAATCGATCTCCTTTGCCGCCCTCTCCATGAGCTCCTCAAAGGAGAGGGGGGGCATCCTCTTCAACTCCATGCTAAAAAATCCCGGTCTCAGCCCCAGGGTGAAGGCCAACATCAGCGCGTACCCTGGAACCTCCTGGACCAGAAGGATCTCTTCCTGGAACCGGTCGACATAGTGACCCAACGTCTCATCCGGCCTCTGCCTCACTGCAAACAGACACTCCGCTTCCTTCTTCCGCTTTTTCGAGGTGGAGAATCTCAACAAAAAGCTTCTCCGCAAATCTTCAAAACAGTAGATCGACCTTGCTGGCAACTGGTGGAACCAGTCCCTTGCCTTCTCCTTCAACGTGATGGCGAACAGTCGGCACTTGAAGGCGTCTGTCATCTGCCTTATTGATACGACGTCTTCAAACCACTGTACGTGTTGCACCGGGTCATCCTTCCCTGAGTAGTAGGACATGTCGGGCTCCCGGAACCCTTCCGGTACCGGAGCCGAGATGATGAGCTCGCTAAATGGGCTCTCGCCTCCTGCCTGGCGAGAAGGCACGTCTCGCGGCCTCGGCTGGCTCTGTTAGCGCCTCCTTGCCTGGGCGCTGGCTCTGGCCCGGGAATAGCTCCCGCGCGGCCACGTCTCTCTCGCCAGCCTCGCCCGGGACCTCCTTTCCTGGGCGCTGTCCTGGGGCGTTCTCGCCCAAGAGCGGAACCTCTTCTATCGGGACCTGAGGGGTGGCCCACTCGCCTCTCGCCGAGAAGGCCAAGCTGATCGTCTGCAGAACCTCTCGCCTGAACTCATCCAGCATCCTTCTTGTCGCTTCCTCTCCCCGGGTGGGGGAGCCTCCAGATCCTGACCCTTCACCTTCACCTCCAGCCATGGGACCAAACTTAAGGCTTTCTTGAATCGGCTGCCTATCCACGCTCACCGCACCAGAACTGTTGAAGCCAAATTTGACCTCAACTGAAGTTCGAAGAAAAAGGGGTGCAGCCAAAACCTACTTCTCTCAAGTCTCACCCCTCGGCTGGATTCTAAGGACCTAGGACTGACCCAAAAGCCTCAGCAGGGAGGTCCCACCTCACACCCGGAAGATCTCTGAGAGCTTCCCCTCCAAAGCCAAAGCTGGGCTAGGAGCTCCTCAGAAAGCACTAGAATTCCGGAGACAATGATCGCTTGTTTTCTAAGGAGCCCTTATGGGTCTATTTATAGCATTTTGTTGTCCTGAATTTACTGAAAAGCCCTTAGTTGGTCTGCCAATAGCCAAATCCCGCTGTTTTCCTGAGGGTACTGAAGTAATTTCTCCTGAGGGCAATAAAGACATTCTTCCAAAGGCCCTGGGCCCCATTCGGCGGGAGCTAGTGCCGAGACCTTTCGGCCCAGGGCATGGCGCGAACGTTCTCGCCGCTTAGGCGAGAACTCTTTGAGAAAGGAGCTTGGTTTGGGCGGGAGTGCTTCCGCGCGGCTTGCGCTTGGCATTCTCGGCCCACGATTTCTCCCTTATAACATTCGGCGAGAGCGCTTCCGCCTTCTGTGGGCGAGATCCTCCTTAGGGCGGGACCACTTCGGCTAACCCTCCTGTGACCATTGTGCCTCTTGGTCTGGCTCAGCGAATATGGGGTTGTACATGTATAACCCGTAATTCATCGAGATCAGAAATACTCATGCAGACAACTATTCGCAGACAATTGGGCGAGCAGAGGCGAGTAGAGGCAAGTATCTCGCGAGCTGAGACAAGCAGAGGCGGGATGTGGTGAGCTTGGACGAGCAAAGACGAGTTTGGGCGAGTTTGGGCGAGTATCTCGTAAGTTTGGGCAAGTAGACCCTTAGAACTCGCTGCCAGTAGCTGGATACTCGCCTATACCCCCCCCCAGGATTTATCTATAAATAGCCCCCCGGGGGTACCATAAATGACATCTTTGGAAGAGGTTGAGGTCCCCGCCTAAGTGGATACTCGCCAAGTCCATGTCTGCCTAGTACCTTGCCTAGCCTTTTGATTGCGGGGGGGGGGGGGGGGGGGGGGGGAGTTTCTCCCAAACGTTCGGGTATGTGGTGGGACCTCCCTGCTGGAGCACTTGGGGTGGTGTGCTTATAGATTGTTTCCTCTCTCTCTCTCTCGCTAGCCATTTGAATTGTGACGTCAGATCGTATAATCAGTAACCATAGGCTGTCTTGATCCGATTTTCGGAGTTGGGAATTTTCCCTGCTTCAACACAAGACCTTTAAGTCTCGTGTAGAAAATCAGTTAAACCTGAAAATTAAAAGATTCAGAAGTGGTCGAGGAGGAGAATATAATGTTATTGGGTTCAAGGAATTTTGTGCATTTGAGGGAATAATTTTTGAAATCACAGCTCCTTACTCACCCTAGTCAAATGTTATTGTCAAGCATAATAATAAAACTTTGACAGAGATGTTGAGCTTCATGCTCCTAACGCCTAATTCCTTTTGGGGAGAAGCAATTCGTGCTGCAAACCACATTCTGAATAGAGTGACTCATTCTCAGCTCACTTCTACCCCATTTGAGTTGTGCCACGGTCATCCTTGTAGGTATGATACTCTAAAGACTTGGGGTTGTATTACCTATATGCGAATACAAGACCTTAAGAGGCCTATGGTGAGACCTAGAACAACGACATGCGTCTATCTAGGAAGTGCAGAAGATAGTGCAGCCGACAAATTTCTCGATCTATCCACGAATATCGTGATAGAGTCTAGAGATGTCATATTCTTTGAAAATAAATTTGTCAAGGATCAGGGTTTGTCTGTCTCCGGATCTAATGATATGATTTCAGAATCTATCGCAGAACCTGAAACTGGCCCTTCTGACATTGTTGCCCAACCTTTAGAGGTGGAACCTATTCCACTTAGAGTATCTACAAGAGAGAGGATCCCTAAGAACTTCGGTGAAGATTTAGTCACCTATCACTTAGAGGATGATCCATTCTTCTACCAGGAAGCAATGAAATCTATAGATTCGTTATTATGGGCAGAAACTATTGATAATGAGATGAACTCGCTGCTACATAACAATACTTGACATCTAGTTGACTTATCGAAAGGCACTAAAGTCTTAGGATGCAAGTGGGTGTTGAAGAGGAACTGCATAGTGATGGATCTATAGCCGTGTATAAAGCGTATCTCGTAGTTAAAGGTTATAAACAAAAAGGGAGAATATACTATTTTGATATTTATTCTTTTGTGCGCCACCTATCGACTATCAGAATTCTTCTAGCCCTAATGTCTATCGAGAACTTTATAGTTCATCAGATGGATGTGAAAACAACCTTCTTAAATGAAAAGCTTGATGAAGAGATATACATGACACAACCTAAATGTTATGTGCAGAAAGATCTAAAAGATAAAACATGTAAATTGGATAAATCAATCTATGAGCTTAAACAAGCGCTTAAGATGTGACACATGAAGTTTGACCAGGTGGTAAAGAGCCTCAGATTTCAGTCTAGTCTCTCAGATAAATGCCTTTATCACCGCTCATTGTCGAATTAGACAGTCATCATATGTTTATATGTGAATGACATGTTGATTTTAGGGTCTAATCTTGCTGCACTTAAGAATATTAAATCCAATATATCAGAAGTTTTTCACATGAAAGACCTTGGTCCCGTGGATACCATGTTAGGTATGAGGTTAGAGTTGATAAAAGTCGGGTTACTCTTAGTCAGACTCATTATATTGAGCAACTTCTTTCTACCTGGGGATATGATAATTGTAGGTCGGCTGAGATACCGTTTGATCATAATGTCAAGTTAAGTCTGTTGGATCCCTAGTTTGATTTGGGCTAGGTTCACTAACTTAGGATCTTGTGACCCACAATATATAGCCAGGGTCATAGTTGTGTCCTAGAGTCTAGGTCAAGTCCTTAGAGTCAACATCACATGGACCAACTATCAACAAGACTGTCAGAGACTCAAGACTTAGAAGATTTCAAGATTTTGTAAAGTGAGTTTGACGTTCGTCGAACTCAGGTCGATGATAGTCATGCTCAGCTCGACGATCTCAGAGTAAATTCTCTGAGCTGAGCTCGACGAACTTGGTACTCAGGTCGACGAAAACTTGGACACTACAACAACACTTCAAGTTCAGAAAACATCAAGATATTCTAAGTCCTTAGTATCAGACTTTGGTCGACGAACTTAGTTCTGAGCTCGACGAACTCTATTCTTTGGTCGACGAATCTTTGGACTAATACAGCATTCTATCAAGACTATGTTCTCTAGTCTCAGGTCGATGAACTCAGTTCTCTGCCCGACGAATTCTGGACTCTGTACTTCAACACTTTCATTCAGAAATTCTTCTAAGTTCAGACTGAACTCCAGTCGACGAACACATTTACTAGCTCGACGAACTTCAGACACAGAATAGGCAAAGTTCAGAAGAGACGGCAGTTCAGTTTCTAGCTCGACGATCATGGAACTCAGCTCGACAAACAGAAGCCGTCTGGTCGACGAACACAACATCTCAGCTCGACGAACTGTGGACTCAGTTCGACGATTTCTGTCAACTGTTCGACGATTCCAGACTGAGTCATTTCCAGCCCTGTCCCCATGATTACTGCAATAATTTCTGAGTAATCAATGCTCTAACATTCTCTAAATATAACCGTTAGAGGAGCATTGATTAGGATATTCTCCAGGATTATTGCTTGCCATTTTTCCACGGGACAGTTGAGGAAATTATTCAATGTTGCTTATTCTCTAGGCCGTCAGCATTGAATGAAGAAGGAATTCAAAATTCGAAAGACCAATTTTTCCAGGAAATATAAAAAAAGATTTTTCTCTCTTTCCGCATAGTACATGAGACAGATAGAAAGAAAGTCAAAAAAGATCCAGAGAGAAGATTACTGAATCAGACAAGAAAAACTCAACTCGTCTGCTCTCAGTTTGACATAAGATTTCTGATCTGAAGAAGAAGAACAATCATTCAAATATCAAGAGTCTTCATTCTTCAAACTCTCCAGGACACTTCACAGGACAACAAATCTTCCATCTGTCAAAGAAGTTCCTGAAGATCTCTCTGATCAAGGCTTAAAGCTTGAAGACATATCACCCTGTGCAAAGCTCCAGTTCTCCTGAACTCTTCTACATCTCAGGGGGAGCTTTGACAACATCACTGAATCCACATAGTCTTCTCATTGTGATTGAGAAAAGAAGACTTTCATCACTCTCTCATCCCCACCTCTGTAAAGGGTTGTCATCTCCCTTCAAAAGTGATTCCTGGTTACAAGTCACCTGATCAAAAGACTTGAGGATTTGGTTTTTGAGCACCTGATCAAAAGCTCATTGGTGTCAGACACCTGATCAAAAACCTGAGTGGATTCCTACCAGGGTGATAGAAGAGTGGATGTACCCAGGTTGGGGAACCACTATAAAATTTCTTGTGTCGTCTGGTTGCCCCTTTTCTTTTTGTTCTTGTTGTGCTTGTGTTTTTAGAACTGCTGTGTGTTTATTTACTTTAGTTTAACTCTGCACCTTTTAATTACAGCAGAAACAGTAGTAATTTTATAAGGACCTACTAATACTCTATTCACCCCCCCTAGAGTATATTAGATCTAACACATCACTTTCAATTGATATCAGAGTGGGTTCCTTTGGTTGTACAAGCTAAACCTTGAACCAAAGATCCTTTATTAGATCTAAACATTATTTCATTTTTATTTAGATTATAAACACAGACATGACACAGAACAAGAATTATGCAAGCACCAGACATCCAGTTTGCAACCTTAATAGGTTTGCCATCTGGAAGGCAAGAATCAATTTATACATGAACTCTATTGATGAAGACATCTACAACTCTATTTTGATAGGTCCCCCACAGGCATCTACATCTACAACATCTTCCAGCAACAATACAGTCCCACCACCTGAGTGGACTGAAGCCCAGAAGAAAGAAAAGATTGCTGATGCCAAAGCCATGAACATATTGGCTCAGACTATGTCTGATGACATCTTTCAGAAGGTGGTTGAGTGCACCTCTGCAAAAGCAATCTGAGATTCACTTAATCAAATGGTTGCTGCCTCAGTAGATGAGAGGAAAGATAGAAGATCAAACCTCATCACACAATATGAAAACTTCAGGAATGATGAGGCAAAAACAGTTGAAGTGATGTACAACAGGCTTAGCTCCATCATCAGTGAGCTAAGGACCTTAGATAAAGAAATCACCTTAACTGAAGTGAATGACAAGATCCTAATGTGCTTCTCAAGCTCATGGGACATCAGGATCTGGCCAATCAAAGAGGCCAGAAGCTTGAATGAGATTTCAACTGAATCTCTCATGAGAAAGCTCAAATCTTATGAACAGCTAATCAAGTCCAGAGAAGCAGTGGAACACAGTACTCCTCCTCCAGCAAAGAAATAATAATCCATTGCATTCAAGGCTGCTGAAGAAACTGAAGCCCCAATAGTCAATGAAGAGCTAATGAGTCTCTTTGCCAAGAAATTCTTCAAAATGGCAAGTAAAGACTTCAGAAGGAAGTCATCCAGAAATGACAGCCAGCCAAGGTATGACAAAACCCCCCACCAAAGAGGTAATGTGTTTTGGGTGCAGGAAACCAGGACATTTCATGTCTGAATGTCCTGAAAATCAAAAGAAGGAAAGAAGAAGAGAGAAGGAATCAAGAAGTAAGCATTACAGCAAGCCCTCTTCCAGCAAGCACAAAAAGAAGGACAAAGGATTTGTGGTTGAAACATTGAGTGACACAGAAGATGAATCCACATCTTCCAGCTCCAGTGAAGAAGAAGAGGAGGCCAATGCAAAGGACGTTTGCCTCATGGCAATTGATGCAAGCAGTAGCAGATCAAATACAGATGAATCTGATAATGAAGAAAACATGTCAGCTGAAGATCAGGTAATAGCATCTTATGATTTTGAATCTGATGAATTTAAATTTGAATTTAAAAACTTATGCTTAGATTTGATAAGCTCTGAGAAGGAAATCAAATTTCTCAGAGATAAATTGAATGATCAAGATAAAATCACTTCTAAAAATACAAATCTATCTAGTGAACTGAAATTTGCAAATGAACAAATTACTTTTCTGAAATCAGAACTTAGCAAAGCTAAGATATTAGAAGAATCATTAAATGACAGAAGTTTGAAATTGCTAGATATAACCAGCACAGTAAATGCTAGAACTAATAACTGCAGATTAGGATTAGGAGCCACATCCAGTGAACCAACCCTAATCCAAAAAAATCATCTTTCAAAACCTGTAAATTTTATCTCTGATAAATGAAAGAAAAATACTGAACAAGTAAATAGGGTTAATAAAATTCTAAAACAAATTGAAGTTAAAGACAAAATTAAAAACCAGAAGAATGATAAAAATAACAATGTTCAGCAGTTATCGTCGAACTCAGATCAACGATATAGGAACAGATCGTCGAACTCAGAACGACGATCTCTGAACGCAAACTTCAATAATAATCATTCGTCTAACTGCGATCGACGAACTTTGTATGGTTCGTCGAGCAGAGGTCGACGAACGTGGGACACAGAAAATGAATATGTTCATTCTCTGGGCAGAGATCGACGATCTCAACCCAATTCTTCGAACTCTGGTCGACGAACTTACAGAAATTCGTCGAACCCAGAAAAACTCAACCAAAATTTTAACTATAACTGCAACTTAAATAATTCTAGAAAAGTTTTTAATCCTCTAGCTGATTGAGTTATACCACATAGGAGATATCACCCTCTAGGATATAAATCTCAACCAGAATTTTCAATTATTTCCAGCTTTTCATATCAACAAAACAAAGGACTCAAGGTAACCTGGGTCAAAAATATTTAACTGATTTCATTGCAGGAGAAGAACTGTCCAGGAGTGAATCAGTCATAGTACCTGGACAGTGGATGCTCCAAACACATGACAGGTAGCAAGGACAATCTCACCAATTACAAGTCCATGCTAGGGCCAAAGGTGATCTTTGGTGATTCAAAAAGTGTCCAGTCTGAAGGATATGGAGCAGTGAAGATTGGAGCAGTTACATTAAAGAAAGTAACATATGTAAGAGGACTAAAACATAACCTCATTTCAATAAGTCAACTTTATGATGAAGGTTATCAGGTAACTTTTAACTCTAGCTCTTGTATTATTTCATCTAAAGGAAACAAACCTGTTTTAATTGGAAATAGACAAGGCAACATATACTTAGTTGATTTTCTATCTGCCACTTCTGATATCTGTTTACTTAATTAACTAGTAACCAGAATGATTTATGGCATAAAAGACTAGGTCATGTAAATCTGAAAAACATTGCTAGGCTATCTAAAGATAACCTTGTTAGAGGTCTACCTCCTGGTCCCTACAAGAAGGAAGGCCTTTGTAGGGCTTGTCAATTAGGCAAGCAAACTAAATCTAGTTTCAAATCCATTAATAAAAGTGATTCACCTAGAATTTTGTATTTGCTACACATGGATCTATTTGGACTCATTGTTGTACAAAGTCTAGGAGGGAAATCCTACACTTTGGTTATTGTGGATGACTTCTCCAGGTTCACTTGGGTATCCTTTCTGAGATCTAAGTCAGATACCTTCAAGGTTCTTACAGATTTTCTCAAGACCATACAGATTGAGTTCTCTACTCATGTTGCATTGATCAGAAGTGATCATGACACAGAGTTTGAGTCTCTTCTTATGCATGAGTTCTGTGAGAAGGAAGGTATCAGACATTGCTTCTCAGCTCCTAAAACTCCCAACAAAATGGGATAGCAGAAAGGAAAAATAGGACACTCATTGAAGCTGCAAGTACATTGTTTGCTGATGCATACATGCCACTAACTTTTTGGGCAGAGGCTGTACACACTGCAAACTATGTACCTGAACAGAAGCTTAATTCACAAACTAAAGAACATGACTCCTTATGAATTGTTTAATGGGAAGAAACCTAAAATTAACTATTTTAAAGTATTTGGTTGTATCTGTTATATACATAATAAAAACAAAAAATACATTAGAAAGTTTGAGGCTAGGGCTGAAGTGAGAATTTTTCTAGGATATTCTCAAGTAAGCAAAGCCTATATGGTCTTTAATAAATCATCACTGAAAATTGAGGAATCAATTCATATAAGCTTTGATGAGACTAACATGTATTGCAAGGAGAAAGAAGTTTCTACCAGTAATTCTTTGCAGGTACCTCACTTGTGTGAGAAGTTGGATGCCCTAAACCTTACCCAAGAGGTTCCAACTCACCCATCTCCACAAGTCAATGAAGATAGTGAAGAAGAAAGCATTGAAGGGATTGACTCTCCTCCAACAGCCAACATAATTCCACAAGAGGAATTGATTTCAAATGTTGTTGCACAACCAACTTCACTCACTGATCTTGTCACACTTAGGGATCACCCCAGATCTCAAGTGATTGGAGACATATCAGCAAGTGTACAGACAAGGCATCAACTCAATCAAGATGTGATGCATGTCTGTTTTCTCTCTCAGATTGAACCTCAATCCATTCATGATGCAGAGCAAGATCCCCACTGGATCATTGCAATGTATGAGGAATTAAGTCAGTTTGAGAGATGAAGAGTTTGGAATTTGGTTCCAAGATCACAAAACTACCCAGTTATTGGAACCAAATGGGTATACAGAAATAAGTTTGATGCCCAAAGAGTTATTGTGAGAAACAAGGCTAGGCTTGTTGCTCAAGGCTACACACAAGAGGAAGGAATAGATTATGATCAAACCTTTGCTCCTGTTGCAAGGTTAGAAGTCATAAGAATATTCTTAGCTTATGCAGCCTACAAGAAATTCAAGATCTACCAAATGAATGTGAAGAGTGCATTCTTGAATGGAGTATTAAAAGAATAGGTTTATGTTGAACAACCTTCAGGTTTTGTCTCTCCAACTCATCCTTTGCATGTATTCAAGTTGCATAAAGGCCTCTATGGTCTAAAGCAAGCTCCAAGAGCTTGGTATGAGACCCTAGCAAGCTTTTTATTAGAGCATAAGTTCATTAGAGACATAGTAGATAAAACACTTTTCACTAGACATCATAAGGACCAAATCTTGTTAGTACAAATATATGTGGATGACATCATCTTTGGGTCTACTGATTCAAAATTATGCAAGAGGTTTTCTGACCTCATGCATTCCAAATTTGAAATAAGTAGTATGGGTGAGCTTTCTTATTTCCTTGGTCTCCAAGTGAAACAGCTCCCTGATGGCATCTTCATCTCTCAAGCTAAATATGCTAAAGAGCTAATAAAGAAGTTTGGGATGGTTGATGGCTCAGCAAAGAAAACACCTATGGTTATAAATGATGTGATTGACTCTGATGCATCAGGGAAACCTGTGGATCAGAAACTATATAGGGGCATTGTTGGGTCCCTACTATATCTCACAGCTAGTAGACCTGATATCATGTTTGCCACATGCCTTTGTGCTAGGTTCCAGGTGAACCCAAAAAATCTCACCTTATTTTCCAAAAAAAGAATTTTGAGATATATAAATGGTTGTCCTAGTCTAGGCTTATGGTATCCAACAGTGTCAGAATTTGATTTAACTGGATATTCTGATGCTGACTTTGCTGGATGCAGGGTGGACAGAAAAAGTACCTCAGGAACTTGCCAGTTCCTTGGTATGAGATTAGTGTCCTAGTTTTGTAAAAAGAAATCATCTGTGTCAACCTCCACTGCTGAGGCAGAATACATTGCAGCTGGTAGTTGTTGCTCACAGATGCTATGGATACAAACCCAACTACTAGACTATGATCTCAACTTAAATAATTCAACTCTACTTTGTGATAACACAAGTACTATAGCAATAGCACAGAATCTAGTCCATCACAGTAGGACAAAACATATAGACATTAGACATCATTTCATTAGAGAGTGTGTAGACAAAAATAAAATTAATCTTGTCTATATCTACACTGATTTACAAAGAGCTGATATATTCACCAAACCTCTGGATGAGAAAAATCATGTATTCTTTATAAATCAGCTTGGAATGATAAATGAAGAAGATTTAGTTTAAGTTCTGTCTGCACTCGACGAATTTTTCACAGTTTGTCAAACGGAGTTCGACGAACCGAGGAGAGTTTGAGAGATCTTCGTCGAACAGAGGTCGACGAACTCTCTGTGAGTGAAACAATTTTCGTCGACCGGAGATCGACGAACTTGCTTCAGAAGATTTTCGTTGAACGGCGCTCGACGAATTGTCTTCAATTCTTCAGGATGAGATCGACGAATTATTTACTTCTAAATCATTTCGTCGAACTCAGTTCGAAGAATTGTTTTTGTTTTCGTGAAACGGAGTTTGTCGATTCATATTCTGGAAAACCTTATATCTAGGTTTTCTTCGACCTCCATCCCGCACTTTCTGTTCTCTTACACTTGATCGTCGTTTCTCTCTTTTGCAGGTGATTCCATGGCGATTCCGGCAGGAGCTCTAGCCGCTATGAAGTTTGACACCAGGTTTGATGTCAACTTCGAATCATTCCAGCACTCGGATCCAATCTTTCTCTATATTCTGGAACTTCTGGAAGAACAAAATTTGAAGAACCTGATGACTACATGGATAAAGTTGGCAGGAATAGAAATCAGAGAATGGGTCTATACTTCATCCACATCTGAAGAAAATACTATGACAGAATCAATCGCGGGTAACACTGTTTCCTTAACTCCCGCAGTTTTAACTGAAATCTTTGGTTTGACAAATGGAGAAGAGGAATTAGAAATTGATTCTGAAGAGTTTGATACAATGCTAAATCTGATGGGTTATGCTGGTGATAACCCAAATAAATTGTTAAAGAAACATATGTCTGTATCATACAAGTTTCTGGCAGACATTGTTGGGAAGGTCTTGCTTGACAAGCATACTGCCCATGACTACATCACAAGGCATCAGTTCTTGGTCATGTGTGCAGTGATAAATAAGAAGCAAGTGCATTGGGCTCAGATCCTCTTTGATCTGATAAAGAAGAAAAATAATAAGAAAGAAGTGTGTTTTGGAAGGATCCTAGGGATCTTCCTAAATGGAGAAGGCTGCTGAATTCTTGGTCTCCCAGACCATATTCATTAATGTCAGCAAAAGGCTTACCTGTGCCTTGTTTGGCAGGTGGGAGAGACCATACCTAAGCCATCCAAGGCTTCTACCTCTTCCACCCCAGCTTCTGAAGACACCAGGGCTGTTAAAGCCAATCCCCAACCTACTGAAGAGATTCATCCAACACCACCATCTCTTCAAGCCCCCCTTCTAACAACACAAATCCATCCCTCTCTCACACCTCCATCATCCCCTACTCAACCTCCTACTCCACCAGAATCTCCACATGCTTCACCAGCACCAACTCCTCCATCATCTCCACTTCCTCCTCATTTATCCTCCATACCATTTTTCAATATACCTCCATCACCTCCCAATTCCCCTTTTCCTCCAAACACCCACATAGAAGATGTCACTCATTCATCCCCATCAACATCTACCATCCCTCAACATGCATCCCCTCCAGATGTTCACATACCAGATGCTCCACTTCCTATCCCTCCCACAGTTCCCACTTCTACACCTTCTGCAACACCATCTACCACTCCACCATTGGACACCTCAACAATTGCTTCTTTCATTGCCCTCCTCACTCCTCTTATCAAAACACTAATAGTAGAGGTCATTACACCTCTTGCTACTTCAATTACTACTCCTATCTGAACAGATCACTGCCCTCACTACTGCCCCATCTTCAGTCAAGGGCATGACTTCAGGTCTTACTGAAACCATGTAGGGGAAGATGTCTGATGATGAAGCTGTAGTAGTTCCAGCAGTAGCAGCTCCAGCAGTAGATGCAGCAACAGTAACAACAGATTGTACAGAGTATATTGATACAAATGATATTGATTTTATTAATTTTATTGATACAGATGATATGGACTTGGAAGAGTCAGTCTCTGAGAAAATAACTACTGGTGGTGATTTCATCATTAATCCCACAGTTGATTTAGAAAATTTGTTGAAGAATTTTGAATTTACAGTTTTGAGATGTCTTACAGCAGAACATACTACTAAGCCATCCTTGGTTATTGTATCCATATACATCTCCAGTAAGTCCACAAGTTGCAAAGCAACTTAGTGATAGTTTTGCTGTTCCTGAGCCCATAGTTATTCCACTCCTTCAGCAATTTCTTCTGCTCCTAGTTATGTCATGGATGATTCTCCATTGTCAGATCTGGATGATGTGATCTTGGCTGACATTCAACAAGAGGAAAAGGCAGCTACTGAAAGCACTATCAGAGTTGATGACACTCCAGCTTCTTCTATGGCTTCTCCTCTAGTTCCTGTTGATATTCCTGCTCAAGCTCCTTCTCAACCTGATAAGCCTATCATTTCTGCTGAGGCACTGAAGGCTCTGAATGCTTTATATGATAATCCTCAAAGATCTGATGATGAGGATAGTGATGATGAGGATGATGATGATGAATCTGATGATGAACCAAAGAGGAAGCCAATATCCAAGAAAAGAAAAGCTCCTCCTGCCTCCTGCTCCTAAGCCTAATCCAAACAATGACACTCCTTATTACATTCTTCAAAAGATAACACCATATAAAGGGATGTCAGCTTGGATGTGGCTGTCCAAGAATCAGCAGAAGGAGAGGAAAAAAAGCAGAAGATATTATCCTCCTCTATTTCATAGATACAGAAAAGATCCACCTCCTCCACCTCCTCCAGCTACTGGTGCTTCAGGTTCTAGTTCTCAAAGATCTGCCCCTATTCAAACATATCAAAGACAACAAGGGAGATCTCAACATGAAAGCAGCCAGCACAGACAATATTTTTCAGGAAAGCAACATCAGCAGCAGCAACAATATCAACAACAACAACAATAATCCACTGAAAGTCAACCAGCTGAAGGCTCTAAAAGACCATCCTCTCCTCCTGTCCCTTTTGAAGATCCTGAAACATCTACTAATGCTAGAATGCTCAGGTTCCAGGAACTTGTAGGCCTTTCTCTGATTAACAAGTCCAATGCTGAAGGAAAGGATCCTTCTGAGTACTCAACAATGTCAAAGTACAGAAAAGAGGAACTTAAGAGATTTGATAAAGCTAACAAGATCTTTAATGTAGATGACTATATGAAGTTGCACCCAGAAGCAGTTGTCCCCAGGGCTACATCTTTGAAGATTATAGGGGCTGCTGACATGACCATGACCAGTGTGCTAGTTCGATTTGGGTTAGGTTCACTAACTTAGGATCTTGTGACCCACAATGTATAGCAAGGGTCATAGTTGTGTCCTAGAGTATATGTCAAGTCCTTAGAGTCAACAACACATGGACCAGCTATCAACAAGACTGTCAGAGACTCAAGACTTAGAAGATTTCAAGACTCGGTAAAGTGAGTTCGACGTTCGTCGAACTCAAGTCGACGATAGTCATGCTCAAGTCGACGATAGTCGTGCTCAGCTCGACGATCTCAGAGTAAATTCTCTGAGCTGAGCTCGACGAACTTGATACTCAGGTCGACGATAACTTGGACACTATAACAACACTTCAAGTTCAAAAAACATTAAGATATTCTAAGTCCTTAGTATCAGACTTTGGTCGACGAACTTAGTTTTGAGCTCGACGAACTCTATTCTTTGGTCGACGAATCTTTAGACTGCTACAGCATTCTATCAAGACTATGTTCTCTAGTCTCAGGTCGACGAACTCAGTTCTCTGCCTGACGAATTCTGGACTCTGTACTTCAACACTTTCATTCAGAAATTATTCTAAGCCCAGACTGAACTCCAGTCGACGAACACATTTACCAGCTCGACGAACTTCAGACACAGAATAGGCAAAGTTCAGAAGAGACAGCAGTTCAGTTTCCAGCTCGACGATCATGGAACTCAGCTCGACGAACAGAAGCCGTCTGGTCGACGAACACAACATCTCAGCTCGACGAACTGTGGACTCAGTTCGACGATTTCTATCAACTGTTCGACGATTCCAGACTGAGTCATTTCCAGCCCTGTCCCCATGATTACTGCAATAATTCCTGAGTAATCAATGCTCTAACATTCTCTGAATATAACCGTTAGAGGAGCATTGATTAGGATATTCTCCAGGATTATTGCTTGCCATTTTTCCACGGGACAGTTGGGGAAATTATTCAATGCTACTTATTCTCTAAGCCGTCAGCATTGAATGAAGAAGGAATTCAAAATTCGAAAGACCAATTTTCCCAGGAAATATAAAAAGAGATTTTTCTCTCTTTCCTCATAGTACATGAGACAGATAAAAGAAAGTCAAAAAATATCCAGAGAGAAGATTACTGAATCAGACAAGAAAAACTCAACCCGTCTGCTCTCAGTCTGACACAAGATTTCTGATCTGAAGAAGAAGAGCAATCATTCAAATACCAAGAGTCTTCATTCTTCAAACTCTTCAGGACACTTCACAGGACATCAAATCTTCTATCTGTCAAAGAAGTTCCTGAAGATCTCTCTGATCAAGGCTGAAAGCTTGAAGGCATATCACCCTGTGCAAAGCTCCAGTTCTCCTGAACTCTTCTACATCTCAGGCGGAGCTTTGACAACATCACTGAATCCACACAGTCTTCTCATTGTGATTGAGAAAAGAAGACTTTCATCACTCTCTCATCCTCACCTCTGTAAAGGGTTGTCATCTCCCTTCAAAAGTGATTTCTGGTTACAAGTCACCTGATCAAAAGACTTGAGGATTTGGTTTTTGAGCACCTGATCAAAAGCTCATTTGTGTCAGACACCTGATCAAAAACTTGAGTGGATTCGTACCATGGTGGTAGAAGAGTGGATGTACTCAGGTTGGGGAACCACTATAAAATTTCTTGTGTCGTCTGGTTGCCCCTTTTCTTTTTGTTCTTGTTGTGCTTGTGTTTTTAGGACTGTTGTGTGTTTATTTACTTTAGTTTAACTTTGCACCTTTTAATTACAGCAGAAGCAGTAATAGTTTTATAATGACCTACTAATACTCTATTCACCCCCCCCCTCCCCCGCTCTAGAATATATTAAATCTAACACATCACTTTCAGAGTCCTAATGAAGAGACCAGCATTGATCAAGTTAAGTATTCCAAAATAATTGGTAATCTCATGTATGCCACAAGTTGTACAAGACCAGACATTGCTTTTTCGGTTAACATGCTGAGCTGTTTTACCAGTAATCCAGACAAAGAGCATTGGGAAGCCCTAGACAGGCTGTTGAGATACCTAAGAGGTAATAAAGATCATGCTCTGTGCTACACTAGTTACCCACTTACTGTGGAAGAACATTCTGATGCCTCGTGGTATTTAGAAGCCGGGAACAGCAAGTCTACCAGTGGATATATATTCACCTTGGGTGGAGCTGCTATCACTAAGAAATCCAAAAGACAAACATGTATAGCATTGTCGTCTATGGAAGCCGATTTATTTTCCTTAGCTTCGGTTGGTGAAGAGGCAGATTAGATCAGAAACTTGACATTAGACATTCTCTTATCTAAGTTATAAGTTAACTCTTTGATCTTGTATTGTGATAATCAAGTAGCAGTGCAAGTCGTTAAGAATGTCCTATATAATACTAAGAGGAGACATGTACGACTGAGACATGTCTTATTAAATTATCTGAAAGAACAAAGAATTATTATTTTGATCGATGTACGTTCAAAGGATAACCTGGTTGATCCATTGACGAAAGGAATGTTCAAAGACCGTTTAATCAAAACAGTGGGGGAAATGAGATTAAAGGCGATTTAGTTCGGCCTTACTTCAGCATTATGCAATTTAGTTCAGCCTTTGTCCAAATGTTTTGATTATTCTGATTTCTTTTGTCAAAGCAAGTATGTTATGCTCTGTTGATGTTCTTGGTTGCTGAGTTCGGATCTGGTAAGTTGTTTCATTCCAAACTTGATGCTAACAACTTTACCTGGATTCAGCTATTGCCTTGAAGGAAAGTGTTATTCCCAACTTGATAGCACAATCTGACTTGACTTGTCTCTTCTTCTGAAAATTGTTTTCATTCCAAACTTGATGAGTTTCAATTAACTTTAGAATGATAGTAACCACGACATTCTATATAGGAACATAGAAATAACTGTGGTGTCCAGAAGTCTGTAAATCGTTTCGTTTGGAAATAGATAACGGATTCTGAGGTCAATCTATGAGTCTCTGTGGAGGTGCCCTCCCAGCCAATAATAATGAAATTAATACTAAGTTCTTATAAATGAACTAGATATATATAAATTTTCAAAGGATTGAATTCATTCTAAAATGAAATTCTCTGTTGAAATTATATGGGATGATGGTTCAGGAGGAGCACTGGTATTCTGGGATCCGGATCATGATGATCTTATGGATGACGACTGTTAGAGCTTTAGTAGATTTTTTTGTTTTTGCTATCTCTGTTCAGAGCACTGTTTAGCTCTTTATGCACTGCTTATTTGGACTTTATGATCTCTGTCTGATGTGAGACGCAAGACATTTAGGGCCTACGCCTTTATTGCACCTAAGACTTTTCTTTGTTACAGCTGAATTTTGTTTTACTTATGAGTGCATATTGTTTGTGATTAAGTACAATATGTATGAACAGATGATAGACACGGTTGTGAATGATTCACGTTTGAATTGAACGTTGCACAAACAACCTTTTATCTGAAGTCAGTGTTCACAGCAGACATATGAGGAGATTGTTAAATATATTATAATATGTTCGCACGTGTCGAGACCGATTCGGAACGGGTTATTGGGTTCGTGTCGTCCTAGGGTTAAGCTCTATGCTGGAAATACTATATAATCTTTATTCCAAACTTGATAGAATTATGTGAACTATCTTGAGCGGAGCAAACCCCCTAACACTGTTGATATTTCCTTCCATGGTGAAACAAGTGTTTTTTTTGGAAGATCTTAGGACAAAAAACATTGGCTTTATGAATGTTAGAGATGGAGAAGCATAAATGGTTATGATTGGAATTGTTGTGGTGGTGTGAAATTCTACTGGAAATGGAGATCTTGTTGTTGATTTTAATAGGCAAAATTGTAGTTTAGGGTCCCCAAATTTAATTGGTTTTTTGAAATCCGACTGTAAACTGCCAAATCTAAAAAGCAATTGGTTTTAGGCTCTGTTTGGCGTGCCACGGGAGCTCCGGTAAGAGGGCAAAAGCTAGTGCATGGCAGAAAAACAAATGGTCAAACTCGCAAGCCCTCTGTATTTGCTGGGTTTCCAGCCACCGCCGTCGTCCAACCAAACGAGTCTTAGGCTCTATTTGTTTGGGCGTTTTGCAATTCCGTTTTGGACAATCGCTGCCGGAAGGATGGTAAACAAATGAACTTCCAGCGGCGTTTGTTCCGTTTCCACCCGTCCGCCTTGAGAAACGCCCCAAAAAGTTCCGTTTGGAGCAGCCACCTCCCCCCTCCGGTTCGAACTCTCCGTTTCCACCCGCCGGATCGACCCACCACCGCTAAAACAAATGAAACCTTAGTTCCTTCATCTTAAATTTGTTGTTGTTGATGTTAGGTAAAATTGTGGTTTCAGTCCTCAAATTTAATGAGTTTTTAGAAATCAGTCACTAAATTTTAAATCTAAGAAGCTATTGGTTTTTTAGTCTCTTCACCTTAAATCAGTTAAATGTTAAAAAAAGGTTCAATTCTGATTTTTTTTAAAATAATATAACTTTTAGATGCCTAATAAAAATAATTCTATTTATTTTGTAATATTCGTCATGGGGTTTTCCCAAATTTTCTAAGTCGAATCGGAAACGTTTTCGGCCAAACACACGGGAGCGAGCAAATCCGACCAGACGGGCAGCGCACAAAAAGCCACGCTCACCCAAAAGGACCAAAAACACGCGCGAAGAGGGCAAAACGGCACGCACCCCTGGCAGAGCGTCGGGACAGCATGCACGGTGAAGAGCCTCGCGCGGCCTGCGTGCGCGCGCGGCCTGCGTGCGCGCACGGCCTGCACCCGCGCAGCCTGCGCGCACATGGCCGCACGGGGCCGCGCACCGTGCGGCCGCGCGCACACCGTCGGACGTCGCTGTGTCCGCCCGCCGCCGCCACCTCCGGCCTCCGTCAGCCGCCGCCTAAGCGGACTCCGGTCCTCCCAAAATGCACGTGCACACAAGGGCTCCTCGCCCCCGACTCCTAAGAGGACTTCGCTCCTCCCAAAACGCAAGCGAACGAATATCTCCCGCAAGCGACCTGTTCAAAATGTCAGCATTCAAACTCAGCTCTACTCTGCCAAAAGTGTACGCACAATAAAGCACAACTAGAACACGGGAAATCTAAAAAAGATGATCTCCGCTCAAACAAAAATTGTCACATGGGCTACATCATCATGTGACAGTGCAAAGACGCACCTGCAAGATAAAGCAAAGACGAAGCAAAAAAAACAAAAAGGGGCACAGTAGGATCATCTCTCAACATCAACACCAGCATCGTCATTTGAGGCATCGTACATGCCCGGATCACCGCGTTCTGATATCCTCTGAGCAGCCCAAAACTCATTGTCAAAGCCCAATCGGTACGCGACATCACACTCAACGGGTCAACCCCAATCACCATCATCCCATAGCGGACCTCCTCTGCGATACGAGATCGCTCCATCTCAAAGTCGTAATGCCCGCTATACTCAGCCACTGCGGACGCTCACGTAACTTCGACATCCTTCTGCTCCACACTCAATTGAGCCTTCTCTTTCTTCAGCTGCTCCACCTCCATCCGGACGGACTCAAGTTGTAACGCCCCTGATTTTCCGATAATTATTTAATTCTCTTGGTGACGTCATAATGACGTAAGGGGCGTTACGTTAACGTGGAGTTGACGACGCGTCGTCGGTAGTGCGTTTTCGCGTCTATTCGGCCGAGTCGGCAAAATTCACGAATCCTTGTCGAAAATGGAAATGTCATGTTAGGAAATTAAATTAATTAATTTTTAACATACTCGTCAAGTTTCGTTGCGATCCGAGCGATATTCGAGTCTTATCGAATTTCCGAAGTTTTGTAGAATTTATGTTCGTTGTAAACTTGGAAAATTTATATCTTGAGAAACAACACAAATGTTGTTCCTCGAGAAACAATGTTGTTTCTCGAGAGAAACAATGCTGTTTCTCGAGAAACAATGTTGTTTCTCGAGAAACAATGCTGTTTCTCGAGAAACAATGCTGTTTCTCGAGAAATGACCTTTTTTCTCGAGAAGTGACATTATTTCTCGAGAAATCAATGTTATTTCTCGAGAAATCAATACCATTTCTCTAGAAATCAGTTTTGTCTCATACTTCTAGATTAAATGACAATACGGGTTAAACATACCCCGATTCGAACGAAATTCCCACAGTAAGCGAATGTCAGGGCTACGAATCTAACGGCAAAGACAAACTAAAATCCGACGAGCCGTTCTCGAGATATAAATTTTCAAAGTGTACGACGAACATAAATTCTACAAAACTTCGGAAATTCGACGAGGCTCGAATATCGCTTGGATCGCGACGAAACTTGACGAGCATGTCAAAAATTAATTAATTTAATTTCCTAACGTGAAATTTTCATTTTCGACAAGGATTCACGAATTTGGCCGGTTCGATCGAACAGACGCGAAAACGCACTAACGGCGACGCGCCGTCAACTCCACGTTAACGTAACGCCCCTTACGTCATTATGACGTCACCAAGATGATTAAATAATTGTCAGAAAATCCGGGGCGTTATAGTCACACCTCCAAAAAGGAAGTTTCATCCCGAAACTTGGAACACGAAACGAAACAAGGGGCAGAGGGAGAGACATGGTAGAAAAATGCTTTAAAAAAGAATACTAACCAAGGAAGACTAGGAGAACATCTGAGGATGAGATTCTCTCATTCCGGATTCCAATTCCCAAGTTGCACTTCTAGCATCCTGATTGCGCCAGAGAACCTTAATCATCGGAATTGTCTTCTTTCTTAGCACACGATCTTGCGTCTTCAGAATACGGACAGGCTCTTCGACATACGAGAGATTATGCTGCAAAAGGGGTATTGAGCCTAGGACATGTCGATCACTATGACAACACTTTCGCAACTGGCTCACGTGAAACACGTCGTGAACACCAGGGAAAGAATCAGACAATTCCAGTCTATAGGCAGAAACTCTGATGCACTTTAGAATCTGAAAAGGTCTCACATATCTGGGATCTAGCTTATGGTTCCTTACAAATCTCTTAACACCTGGCATCAGAGAGACCTTCAGAAATACCATGTCCCCAACCGCAAACTCCAGATCAACCCTGCACTGATTTGCATACTTTTCATATCTCTCCTGAGCCAGTCGCAACTTTTCACGAATATGTATCACTGATATGCCCATATCTTCGAAAGCTTTCGGACCGAGCAAAGGCTTCTCACCAACCTCAGCCCAAAATAGGGGAGTTCGACAACGTCTCTCATATAAGGCTTCAAAGGGCGCCATATGCAAACTCTCCTGATAGCTGTTATTGTAAGCAAACTCCATCAGTCCGAGGAGTTTATCCCAAGCCCCGCCATGGTTCAGAATATAACATCTAATCATATCCTCCATGATCTTATTCACTCTCTCTGTCTGACCATTTGTCTGAGGATGATAGGTGGTAGAATACCTAAGATCAGTACCTAGAGCTCATTGCACGCTTTTCCAGAAACGAGACATGAACCGGGAGTCTCGGTCTGACACAATACTCGTAGGTACACCATGCAGTCTGATAACTTCGTCCAAGTAAAGCTCAGCTATCTTCTCCATCGAATGGTCAATCTTGAAAGGCACAAAGTGGGCACACTTGGTTAGTCTGTCCACAATAACCCACACTGCATCATGCCCTCGGGGAGATCTCGGCAAACTGGTTATGAAATCCATGGATAAACTCTCCCATTTCCAGCTCGGTATGTCTAAAGGCGTTAACTTACCACCCGGTCTTCTATGATTAGCTTTGACACGCTGGCAGGTATAACATTCAGATACAAATCTTGCGATGTCGTTCTTCATGTTGACCACCAAACAATCTGCTTCAAATCTTTGTACATCTTCGTGGAATCGGGATGATAAGTAACACTTGAACTATGCGCTTCACTACATATCTTTCCTCGAATATCTTCAACAACAGGAATACAATATCTGTCGCGGTACTTTAGAGTACCAACGTCATCAATTGAAAAGTCAGGTAATTCCCCTTTCTCGGTCCAACTGCGGAGGTGCTGCAAATCGGGATCCTCTTTCTGATGTAGCCTAGTGAGATTAATCCATGATGGCTCTTCCGCCTCTAAGCTACTTGGCGAAGCGCTACTCTCAATGGTTATGTCCATTAACAAGAACTCTTCTACTAAGGATTGCATAGTGAGCTTAAAGACATGTGCGGGCTTTCGGCTCAAAACATCCGCCACAACGTTAGCCTTGCCGGGATGATAAAGGATATCAACTTCATAGTCTGCAACATGTTCTAACCATCTACGCTGGCGCAAGTTTAGATCTTTCTGAGTGAAGACATATTTTAAACTTTTGTGGTCTGTATAGATTTTGCATGACACTCCATACAGAAGATGCCTCCACAATTTCAAGGTATAAATGATAGCAACAAATTCTAAGTCATGTGTATGATATTTCTTTTCATGGACCTTCAGTTATCTCGATCCATATGCAATCACTTTGTCGTCCTGCATCAACACGCAACCGAGTCTAACTCGCGAGGCATCTACATTAACAGTATACTCTACTCCTTCCATCGGCAATGCCAATACTGGAGCAGAACACAGTCTCCTCTTGAGCTGTTGAAAAGCTTCCTCACAGGCATCACTACAAATAAAAGATGCGCTCTTTTGCGTAAGCCTGGTCAACGACGCAGAAAGCACGGAGAATCCTTTCACAAATATTCTGTAGTAACCTGCCAACCCTAAGAAGCTCCTTATCTTCTTAGGGAATGTAGGTCTCTTCCAATCCAAGATTGCGACTATCTTCGCGGGATACACTGAGATACCGTCCTTGCTTACAATGTGTCCTAGGAATGACACCTGAGACAACCAGAACTCACACTTGCTAAGATTTGCATACAGCTTGTGCTCCCTCAGAGTAGCCAAGACCAAGTGCAAGTGCAAGGCGTGCTCTTCTGTATTTCTGGAATATACCAGGACATCGTCAATGAATACAATCACAAACTTATCCAGAAATTCCTTGAACACCCTGTTCATCATGTCCATAAAAGCTGACGGTGCATTCGTTAAACCAAACGACATTACCAGAAATTCAAAATGGTCGTATTGGGAACCAAAAGCAGTCTGCGGAACATCTGACTCACGAATTCTTAACTAATGGTAGCCTGAATGAAGGTCAATATTCGAGAATACGGAACTACCTCACAGCTGGTCAAACAAGTCGTCGATCCTAGGCAACGGATATCTGTTCTTGATAGTCACCTTGTTCAGTTCTCGATAGTCTATGCACAGCCTCATCATTCGATCTTTTTTCTTCACGAAGAGGACTGGTGCACCCTCGGGGGAAGAACCGGGTCTAATAAAACCACACTGCAGTAACTCATCCAGTTGAGTACGCAGCTCCTCTAACTCACGCGGCGCCATGCGGTACAGTGCTTTTGCAATAGGGCGAGTCTGGCTCAAGTCTATAACGAACTTCACCTCTCTCTTAGGAGGAATTCCAGGAAGACTAATAGGAAAGATATCCGGAAGCTCACGCACCACAGAAACGTCCTCAACCCAAGGCATAACAGGTGTAGCTTCCAGAACAGAAATGGAAACAAGTAAAGAATCGTATCCAAACTCTAGAAATTTACGAGCACGTACCGCAGAAATGATTGGAGATTTTTGGCGCGGCAAACCATACACACTCATGGGCTGGCCTTTGTCGCCTTTGAAATCCAAGCGCTTGTGCTTGCACTGAATGATGGCATCATAGTTGGATAGCCAGTCTATGCCCAAGATCACGTCTAAGTCTTTCAAGTCTAACAACTTCAGATCCGCAAAGGCTAGAAAATCACCCAGTAAGATAGGGCATTTTAAGATACCCTGACTTGACATCACCAGCTCTCCTGAAGGGAATTTGACGTTCAGGGAAGTGTCTAACTGGTAGAGAACCCAACGATGTCGGTCTACAAAACTCCTTGCCACAAAGGAGTGAGTTGCACCCGAATCGAACAGAACGTGTGTCCACTTATTTCTCACCTTAAATTCACCTAAACACATTGCGTGCACAACTAAAATGCAGAAACCATAAATCTACCATAAGATATTACTAGCTGAGTCGAAGACTAACCTGAGATCACTCGAGTCGATGATTGGGCTTCCTCCTTGGTCAGCACATTCAACTTTTCTTTTCCCTTATCCATGTGAGGCGGGGGTGGCGGTAGAGTCTGCAATGGAATGACATGCAACACAAGCTGGCTTTGCGGGCAATTAGCCCTCATGTGCCCTTTCTGGCCGCAGAGGAAACAAGCTCCAGCATTCCTGCGACAACGGGCCGCATCGTGCCCACCCATCCTGCAATAAGTACAGACAGGGTCTCCCTTTGGTGCATCATGTATCGCGTGTACCTGAGACTGCTTCTGCGCATCCAGTCTCTTAAAGCACTTTTCAAAAGGGTGGCATGACTTACCACAGAAGCTACACGCTTCCTTTCGATCCTTCTTCGCTACAGGGCCAGATGCTCTTTATACTTCCACCATCATCAGGTTTCCTCTTGTCCCTCTTTGCATGCAATCCCCGATTCTTCTCATCTAGGCCTTAACCTTCAGAAGCTGAGACTACTACCAAAGATCAGACAGAAGTACGCGCTAGCCAACTGATGGAGCTACCTCAGACCACCCAGAAGAGCTTTAAGACGAAAGCTGGGGAAGAAGAAGAAGCTGCTAAATGAAGATGCTACTATGAGAATTTCAAGTGTGAGTTTTTTTTCATGAGGAGGTAAATGAGACAGATGTCTAGAAAGAAGAATTAGAAACAGAGAGAATCCTTAAGACAGAAGGAG